>PVJA010020961.1:0-29162 GCA_004027025.1 Myocastor coypus | reverse complement strand
TTGTTACTTCTTATTAAAGTAATAAAAAATAAAAATAAATAAAAATTTTATTTTATGTTATTTTTGTCTTTTTGAGACAGGGTCTCATTATGCAGTTCTGGCCTGCCTTGAGCTCACTTTTGTAGCCCAGGCTGGTCTCAAACTCGCACTGATCCTCCTGCCTCAGCCTCCCAAGTGCTGGGATTACAGGTGTGTGCCACCACACTCGGCCCAAAATAAATAAAAAAATTTTTAAAAATTTTATCATGTCTGCATCATGTGCTCTAAATACAAGGACAACAATATGCATTACAGCAATTATTTGGAATGTACTACTGACATGTTTTGAAACTGTCACATTGTTATTTCTTATGAAAAGTAATAAAAAAGAAATAGAAAAAAATCCCAGCACTTGGGAGGCTGAAATAGAATGATCGATGTGAGTTTGAGACCAGCCTGGGCTACAAAAGTGAGCTCAAGGCCAGCCTGAACTGCACAGTGAGACACTGTCTCAAAACAAAAAAAAAAAAAAAAAAAAAAAAAAAAAAAAAAAAAGAGAAAAAAAAAAAAAAAAAAAAAAAAAAAAAAAAAAAAAAAAAAAAAAAAAAACAGAGCAGACAGGCCCACCATGTGAGTGGGACTTCCACCCCCAGCCCGCTGGAGGCACAGCTGACCCATCAGCCCAGACTGAACAATCGGCCCACGGGCGTGCACTCCTGCACCAAAAGTCACTACTATACAGAATGATGCAGACAAGGAGCAGAATGCAGTCTCAGGTCCTGAGCCCACCTGGAACAAATACAGGAGACACTACCATAGAAGAAAATGGAAATCATGCAGCCAAAATCTCTGAATTAGTAGCATCTAAAGTAAACAAACAAATGCAGAAACATATAGAGGAACGCGTATTGGAGATAACCTCTGAAATTAAAAAAAAAATCTTTGAATTACTAGAACCTGAAATAAAAAAAAAAAAAAAAAAAAACTGCAGAAAAGCATAGAGGGAACCAGATCAGAAATAACCTCTGAAGTAAAAAAAATTTTTAAGTCTCTAAATTAATAGCACCTGAAGTAAAAGAACAACTGCAGAAAGGTAGAAAGGAAATGAGAGCAGAAACAACCTCTGAAATAGAAAAAGAAAGGATAACTATAATGGAAGACTTAATAAATCCATCTAAAGAATACACTGATAAAAAGTTAGAGATTAGAAAAATGATGGACTCCTTGAATGAGCAATACAGAATATTGTATTTCATGCAAGAAAGAGATTGCGCAAAACAGGTTCAAAGAGACATACAGGAAAATAAAATCTCAATCACAAGCTGGCAACACCATATGAATGAAAGTGAAGATAGGATTTCAAATCTTGAAGACACAGTCACAGCTAGTGAAAAGGTAAGAAAGGATCTTTTTTTTTTTTTTTTTTTTTTTGTCTTTTTGAGACAGGGTCTCGCTATGCAGTTGAGGCTGGCCTTGAGCTCACTTTTGTAGCCCAGGCTGGTCTAGAACTCGCACCAATCTTCCTGCCTCAGCCTCCCAGAGTGCTGGGATTACAGGCGTGTGCCACCACGCCCAGCTAAGAAAGGATCTTTTAAAACCAACCAGGATGGAGGAAAAGTAATTCAACATCTACAAGATGATGCAAAACTGAACATTGTGAGATTAACAGGAACGAATGAAAAAGGAATCAATACAAATGATATAAAAAGAATACAGGCAAGGGCCCGGCGGGATGGCTCAGTGGTCTAAAGCACCTGCTTGGGAAAGCTTGGGCGGCTTCAGGGACCTCAGTTCAATCCCCGGCACCACATGCTGCGTCAGCCCTGCCTTCGGGGTGGGCTGAGCCGGCCATAAAAATGAGTGAATAAACAAATAAAGATTCTGAAATAAGAAAAAAATAAATAAATAAAATAAAAATTAAAAAAAAAAGAATACAGGCTAAAGTAATAGCAGCAAACTTGCCAAATATGATAAAACAATCAGATATTCAGGTGGCTGAAGCATACAGAACTCCAAATAATATCAATCCAACTAAAACATACCCAGACATATAATAATCAAGATCCCAGAAATCCAACAGAAGAATAATATACTAAAAGCCGCTGGAGAAAAGAAACAGACCACATTTACAGGAAAACCCATTAGAATAACGGCAGATTTCTCTCCACAAACCATGAAGTCAAGAAGATCGTGGAGCAGAATGCTTCAAGTCCTTCATGAAAACAAATTCCAGGCCAGACTGCTATACCCCACATAACTCTCCTTCAAGTATGAGGTAGAAGTGAAATACTTCCATGACAAGGAACAACTAAAGAAGTTCATGATGTCAAAGCCAATCCTACACAGACTACTAAAAAATATTTTACGCCGGGCGTGGTGGCTCACGCCTGTAATCCCAGCACTCGGGAGGCTGAGGCAGGAGGATTGGTGCGAGTTCGAGACCAGCCTGGGCTACAAAAGTGAGCTCAGGACCACCCTCAACTGCATAGCGAGACCCTGTCTCAAAAAGACAAAAATAAATAAATAAATAAAAAATAAAAAATATTTTAGAGGGAAATCAAAGTGACCTGATCTCTGCAAATGAGACCAGAAGGAACCCACCAAATAGGACAGCCAATTAAGCAAGACAAAAAGGAGTGAACAATAGTAAATCAAAGACATGTCAATCATAAGTCAATACATTTCAATTATAACCATCAATGTAAATGAACTCAATTCTCCAATTAATGAAATAGACAGGCAAAGTGGATAACGAAGCAAAATCCAACAACATGCTGTATACAAGAAACACTTACCTCATAAAGAAACTCATAGGCTAAAAGTTAAAGGATGGAAAACGATACTACATGCCCCAACACCTCAAAAAAACGCAGGGGCAGCAATCCTGTTTGGAGACAGTCTAAACTTCAAACCAAGAATGGTCAAATGAAATAAAGAAGGCCACTACATACTGGCTAGGAGAAAAATTCAAGATGAAGAGGTAACACTCATAAATATGTATGCACCCAAAATGGGAGCAAGTTACATAAAACAAATCTTAATGGACATAAAAAATCTCATATCCAATAGCACAATCTTAGCAGGAAACCACAACACTCCCTTATCCGAAAAAGATAGGTCAAACAAACAAAAAATCAGCAAAGAAGTGGCAGAACTGAATCAGAACTTGGAACAACTGAACTTAGTGGACATACACAGAGTGTTCCACCCAATCACTTCAAAACACACATTCTTCTCAGCTGCACATGGGACATTTTCTAAAATAGACCACATATTAGTCCATAGATCGTGCTTAAGTAGATACAAGAAAACAGAAATTATCTTATGCATATTATCTAACCACAGTGCAATCAAACTGGAAATAAATGTGGAAAGAAACCATAGGAATTCCAGGAGTACATGGAAATTAAACAGCACTCTTCTCAACAACCAGTGGGTTACAGATGAAATTAAACAAGAAATTAAATAGTATCTACAATTTAATGAAAATTCAAACACAACCTACCAGAATTTGTGGGATACAATGAAAGCAGTTCTCAGAGGGAAATATATAGCTCTGAACTCACACATTAAGAAAATAGAACAGGAACAAATAAACACTCTTACACAACACTTAAACTGACTAGAAACAGAAGAACAAACGAAATCCAAAGCCCAAAAGTGGGAGGAAATTATAAAGATTATAGCAGAAATCAATTCAATTGAAACAAAGAAAACACAAAAAATTAATGAATCCAAAAGTTGGTTCTCTGAAAAATTAAATAAGATTGATAAGCCCCTAGCTAACCTCATCAAAAAGAGGAAAGAAAAGACTCAAATTCCAGCAATAAGGAATGAAAAGGGTGAAATTACTATAGGCCCAGCAGAGATACAGAGGATCATAAATAGCTACTTTGAGAATCTTTACTCTCACGGAATTGAAGTCACAGATGAAATGGACAGATTCCTAGAAAAGTACAAATTACCAAAACTGAATCAAGAAGATATTAGAACTCTCAATAACTCAATAACAACCAATGAAATACAAAATGTAATAAAAAGTCTACTGACAAAGAAAAGTCTGGAACCTGATGGATTCACCTCTGAATTCTACAAGAAATTTAAAGAAGACATGACCCCAATACTCCTCAAACTCTTCAATGAAACTGAAAAAGAAGCAATCCTTCCAAAATCATTCCTAGAGGCAAGTATTACACTGATACCAAAACCAAAAAGAGATGTAACTAAAAAAGAAAACTACAAACCAATTTCTCTCATGAACATAGATGCAAAAATTCTCAATAAAGTCCTAGCCACTAGACTACAACAAATCATCAAGAAGATTATACACCACAACCAGGTAGGATTCATTCCAGGGATGCAAGGATGGTTCAATATACATAAATCTATAAATGCAATACACTGTATCAACAGAACCAAGACCAAAAATCACATGATCATCTCAATTGATGCCGAAAAGGCCTTTGACAAAGTTCAACACTCATTCATGTTCAAAGTCCTACAGAAAATTGGAATAGAGGACCTCTATCTCAACCTGATAAAAGCCATCTACAACAATCCAACAGCTAGCATAATTCTAAATGGGGAAAAACTGAAGTCTTCTCCTCTCAAATCTGGTACAAGACAAGGATGCCCCCTATCGCCACTTCTATTCACTATAGTTCTAGAGTCATTAGCTACAGCCATTAGACAAGAAAAAGAAATAAAAGGAATAAGAATAGGTAAAGAAGAAATAAAACTTTCACTATTTGCAGATGACATGATAATCTACTTAGAAGACCCAAAGAACTCCACCAAAAAGCTACTGGAATTAATACACAAATTCAGTAGCATAGCAGGTTACAAAGTCAACACACAAAAGTCAATGGCATTCCTCTACACAGATAACAAACATACTGAGAGAGAAATTAGAGAAACAGTACCTTTTATGATAGCACCAAAGAAAATGAAATACTTAGGAATCAACCTAACTAAGGAAGTAAAAGACCTTTTTAATGAAAACTATAGTACTCTGAAAAAAGAGATCTTAGAAGATCTCAGAAAATGGAAAGATATTCCCTGCTCCTGGTAGGAAGAACCAACATTGTGAAGATGGCCATACTCCCTAAACTGTTACACAGACTTAATGCAATTCCTATCCAAATACCATCAACATACCTCACTGATCTGAAGAAGTCATTCCTAAAATTTATTTGGAACCAAAAAAGACCCAGAATTGCAAAGACAATTCTGGGCAACAAAGGTATGGCAGGAGCCATTACAATTCCTGACCTAAAGTTATACTACAAAGCTACAGTAATAAAATCATCATGGTATTGGCAAAAGAATAGAGCTGAAGATCAATGAAAGAGATTAGAAGATGCAGAAACAAATACAAACACACTCAGCCACCTTATTTTTGACAAAGGGGCCAAACACATTTACTGGAAGAAAGCTGATTTAACAAATGGTGCTGGAGGGCCTGGCGGAATGGCTCAGTGGTCTAAAGCGCCTCCTTGGGAAAGCTTGGGCGGCTTCAGGGACCGAGGTTCGATCCCCGGCACCACATGCTGCGCCAGCCCTGCCCTTGGGGCGGGCTGAGCCGGCCATAAAAATGAGTGAATAAACAAAGGTTCTGAAACAAGAAAAAAATAAATAAATAAAATAAAAAATTCTTTAAAAAAAAAAATGGTGCTGGAAAAACTGGCTCTCTACATGCCAAAAACTAAAACTTGACCCTAGTCTATCACCATGTACTAAACTAAAGTTAAAATGGGTTAAAGATCTAAATATTAAAAGAGAAACATTAAATCTTCTGGAAGAGAAAGTGGGAGGAAATCTTGAAGACATCGGAATAGGCAAAAAGTTCATGGACAGAAATCAAATTGCACGTTTAACACTTGAAATCATCAACAAATGGGACCTCCTCCAGCTAAGAAGTTTCTACATGTCAAAGGAAATCACCAACAGAGTGAAAAGACGACCACAAATTTTGAAAAGATCTTAACTAATAAGTATTCAGACAAAGGTCCCCTATCTAGAATCTACAAAGAACTAAAAACCACTAGGGTTCCAAAATACAAAGACCCAGCCGGGCGTGGTGGCTCATGCCTGTAATCCCAGCACTCGGGAGGCTGAGGCAGGAGGATCGGTGCGAGTTCGAGACCAGCCTGGGCTACAAAAGTGAGCTCAAGGCCAGCCTCAACTGCATATCGAGACCCTGTCTCAAAAAGACAAAAAAAAAAAAAAAAAAAAAAAAAAAAAAAAAAAAAAAAAAAAAAAAAAAAAAAAAAAAAAAAAAAAAATTCAAAGACGCAATCCAGAAATGTGCATCTGAGATGAACACACACTTCTCAGAGAAAGAAATGCAGCAAGCCTACAAATACATGAAGAAATGCCCCACATTGCTAGCCATTTGTGAAATGCAAATCAAAACAACACTTAGATACCATCTCACCCCAGAAAGAATGGCTATCATCAAGAAATTAACCAATAACAAATGCTGGAGAGGCTGTGGGGAAAAAGGAACCCTTCTCCACGACTGCTGGGAATGTAGATTGGTGCAACCATTATGGAAAGCAGTGTGGAGGATCCTTAGAAAACTAGAATTGGAAGTTCCGCTCAATCCAGCTATCCCCCTACTGGGAATTTTCCCAGAAGAACTGAAAACATCATACCATAGCGATATCCATGCACTTATGTTTATAGCAGCCCAATTTGCAATAGCCAAATCTTGGAAACAACCAAAATGCCCATCATTTGAAGAATGGTTGAAAAAAATGTGGTATTTTTATACAATGGAATATTACTCAGCTATAAAGAATGATAAGTTTGAAGACTTCATATATAAATGGATGTATATTGAACATATACTCATTAGTGAAATAAACCAGACCTACATGTGTAAATATCGTATAGTTTCCCTAATATAAGAACTTTTTTTTTATTTTATTCATTTTTTTCTTGTTGCAGAACCTTTGTTTGTTTATTCACTCATTTTTATGGCTGGCTCAGCCTGTCCCGACGGCAGGGCTGGCGCAGCATGTCCCTAATATAAGAACTTTAAAGAAGAAAATAACAACTTAAGGGCATAACACAGCTGAATGTGTTATGGATTAAACAACAAAGTGACTGGAAGCAGATAAAAGAGGAAACATATCAGGAGCAAATCCATGTACTTATGTACACAGGATGAATCAGATATTGGTCTTAAGAACCTTCAAAAGGTTCATCATATTGATCATAGCACCATGTAACACTAAAACTATGCTTGGAATGCATGTCACTCTTGTCTTTTTGATGTGTACTGCTCCCAGTGTAAACTCAGTTACTGTTATTCTCTCTCTCAAGAGTATTAATTGAAAGTAAGAGACTGGGCCAAATATCATAGACTTGACAGGCTACAATTTTGTGTTTCCTTGAGTTTCCAAATATCTTTAAGAACTTGTGTAACTGCTTATATCACATTGTATGGAACGTTATTAGAATATCAATTCCAAGCTAAGTCAAAGATGTCTGATATTCAGAAAGCCAGTGATGATAAGCTCAAGCACCTATGTTATAGAGTAATAGTATCAAAGCTTTTCTGCTGGAGGGTTGAGAATGTAAGTTAACAGACCAAAAATTGGAGAAAAAGAAGGGCTATGAGGATAGCAAATATTTTGGCCCTAGCCCTTCAAGGTCAGTAAGGACTCAAGATATAAGAGAACCTATGCTGTAATATCCTATAACTCAGAGGTGTCTCAAATTTTCTGGTCAAGGAAATTATGGGATCTCAGATGAAAGGGATAAATGAACTATAGTGAGTCTAAGGAGAGTCACCCAGAGAAAAACATTCTCTCAGGCTTTCACAGAAAGCAAACTGGCCAAGCAATGGCCGTGACTCGTCCCGAAGGCTGATACTAACAACAGTTCTACAAAGTACTGTATATGGTCCCAAACTTAATCCCAAGAGGATTTGACCTTGGAAGATACAAAAAATGAATGTTTTGTTATTTAGGTCTTGCTTTGACTTGCCCTTGATCACCCAGCCAAAAAAAAAAAAAAAAAGCTTAATTACAATGCATGAAATGCAGAGCTAGATTGATGAGATGAGCTTTAGGAGGCTTGGATCAATAGCCTCCAACACTGCAAGCTTCACTGGTGCACACTGCAATTGTAGAACATTGGACTGTGTATGCATCTGCTTCCTCTTAGTTCAAAGGGAAGAATTTTCCTTTCTTTTCTTTTTTGTCTAAGCAACATCAATAGGAAAGTGGGTCATGCCCACACACTGTGCTCTGTAGAACTATTGTGAGGACAATATGCAATGTGTCAACTGTTAAAAAAAGAAAGGGGATAGCTGGGCGTGGTGGTGCACACCTGTAATTCCAGTACTTAGGAGGCTGAGGCAGGAGGATCGGTGTGAGTTCGAGACCAGCCTGGGCTACAAAAGTGAGCTCAAGGCCATCCTCAACTGCATAGCAAGACCCTGTCTCAAAAAGACAAAAGAAAGAAAGAAAGAAAGAAAGAAAGAAAGAAAGAAAGAAAGAAAGAAAGAAAGAAAGAAAGAAAGAAAGAAAGGGGAAGAAAAAAAAGTAATGTTTATTGAAAGTGTTAATGTTTAATCATTTGGTCAATCTTATATACCTATATCTATTAATCTAAACTGATCTGAGCCGGGCGTGGTGGCGCACGCCTGTAATCCCAGCACTCGGGAGGCTGAGGCACGAGGATTAGTGTGAGTTCGAGAACAATCCTGGGCTACAAAAGTGAGCTCAAGGCCAGCCTGAACTGCATAACAAGACCCTGTCTCAAAAAGACAAAAATAAATAAATAAATAAATAAATAAAATAAACTGATCTTATTATGAAAATATGTAATATAACCATTGTTAAATTTAAGTAAATAAAAAAAACAAAGTTCATAGACCAAAAATCAAAGGATGGAAAACAAGATTTTAAGATTCTGTGCACCAGAATCTTAAAAGCAACAAGCATAACAATTTTATTCTCAAAGTAAACTTCAAGCTAAAGCTGATCAGAAAAGTTAAACAAGGTTACTCCATATTTGTTATGGGAACAATTCAACAGGAGGAAATAACAATCATAAATAGATATGAACTGAATATCAGAGCACCTAATATACACACTACTCAACTTAAAAGATCAGATAAACACCAATACAATCATAGCTGTATTCCACACAAAAACTAACAAAGACATTTGAAAGTTAAACATATCTTCAAATAGACTGAATATATATATATACATATATATATAAAGTATTTTACCTACTACAATACAGTACACATAATTCTTAGCAGCACATGAAATTTTCTCCCAAATAGGACACAATCTAGTCTATAAAGCATGCTTAAATAAATACAAAAGAATCAAATCCATCCCATGTATGTTACCTGATAATAGCATATTAAAACTAGAAATCAATCATAAAAGAAGCACAAAATTGTATAAACATTTGAATATTAAATAGCACATTTATGAATGTTCAATATGGCACAGAAGAAATCAAGGAAGAAATTATATAGTTCCTAGAATCAAGTGACATTGACAAGACAATATATCAGAACCTGTGGAATACAATGACAGCAGTCCCAAAAGGGAAGTTGCTTGCTAGTAATGTTTACATTACAAGAATCAAGAGAACTCAAATAAATAATCCAATTATGCACCTCGAGAAACTGGAAGAACAGGGCAAGCAAGATAGTTCAGCGAACTAAGTGTCTGCAAGAGCAGGGACCAAGGTTTGATCCCTGGCACCACATACTACACCAACCCTGCCCCCTGGTGTACTGAGCTGGCCAGCAAGTCCAGGCATGGTGACACACACCTGTACTCCAAGCACTGGGGAAGCTGAAAACAGGAGGATCATTACAAGTCCAAGCTGTGTAGTGAGACCCTATAACATCTAAATACACTTTAAAAAGAAATTATAAGAACAAAAATAGTTCTTACAAAAGAAAAGATCCATATCAGTGCAATAAGAATTGAAAAAGACAAAATCACAATGGATATCACCAAAATCCAGAAAATTAGTAATTACTGTGAAATATAGTATTCCAATAAGTTAGACAACCTTGAAGAAATGGACAGATTTCTAAACATATATGAATTAACAAAATTAAAAAAAACACATAGAACTCTGAACAATTTAATAACAATGACATTTCATCAGTAATTAAAAAAAAAAACATACTAATAAAGAAAAGCCTAGAACCAGATGGATTCACCACTGAATTCTACAAGAACTCCAGGGAGGAGGATATAATACTAATAGCCTCTAAATTTTACAATGAAATTAAAGGGGAGGAGGATTTCAAAAGTCACTCATGGAAGCTAGCACTACTCAGATTCAAAAAACAGCTTAGGTACCCAAATAGAAAAGAAAACTGACCACAGATCAGTCTCTTTAATCAACACAAACTCAAAAATCCTAAACAAGACACTGGCAAAGGGAATGCAAACTCACCAAAAAGATCACACATTATGATCAAGCATATAATATTGTTCAAAGTATATATGTGGTTCAACATACACAAATCAATAGATGTAATACACTACATATATAGAAACAAGGCCAAATCACATAATATCAATAGATACAGGAAAAACTTTGATGAAATCTAACAATTATCATGATGAAACCCCTAAAGAAAATAGATATAAGGACAGGCAAGATAGCTCAGCAGACTAAGCGCCTGCTTAGGCAAGTGTAGGGACTAGGTTTTGAGCCCTGGTACCACATGCCTCACAGGTCCCATCCCCACTAAGTTGAGCCAGCCAACCAAGTTCAGACGTAGTGGAGCATGCCTGTAATCACAGCACTGGAGAGGCTAAAACCAGGCAGATCACTATGAGTCCAAGTGCGGTAACAAGACCCTGTACCAAATGCATAAATTAAATTTAAAAAAAATAGGTATGGAAGGACTGCAACTCAATCTGATAAAAGTTATTGATGACAAAACTACTATTAGTATCTTGTTGAAAACTTTCCCTCTATCCCCAGTACTGCAGTCAATCAACAAAATAAAGTAAGGAACGGAGAGAAAGAAAATGAAGAGAGAATGAATACAAGGTGTCCACTATCACCACTCCTGCTCAATATGTATTTGAAATACTAGCTACAGCAATCAAGCAATAGAAAGAAATAAAAGGAATATGTAAGGGAAAGGAAGAACTCAAAATATTATTTGCAGATGACATGATCCTTTACATAAAAGAGCCAAAAAATTCCACCAAAAGACTCACAATACATAACAGCTGACTCTTGGAAGTGGCCTACATGTCCATCAACAGATGAATGAGGGATAAAGAAAATGGTATTTACACACAATAGTGCACTTCTATGCTATAAAGGATAAATTTGAGTCTTCTGTAAGAGGAAGAATGCGCCCTTCAATTCATAATGTTAAAGTGAAATACATCAGACTTAAATACCATATAGGTTATCTTGCATAACAAATCTAAATAAAAAGCAATAGGTAGCACACACCTGTAATCCCAGCACTTGGGAGGCTGAGGCAGGAGGATCTGTGCAAGTTTGAGACCAGCCTGGGCTACAAAAGTGAGCTCAAGGCCAGCCTGAACTGCACAGTGAGACTCTGTCTCGAAAAAACAAACCAAAAAAAAAATGAAATTACATTAGAAGCAGCACACATCTAAAAGACCAGAGTGGCAGGCATTCCAAGCACAGTTTTAGTGTTACATATTGCTATCATCAGTGTCAAAAAACCTTTTGAGGTTTCTTAGGACCCTTGTCTAATTCATCCTGTGCATATAATTACATAGTTTTGCTCCTGCTATGTTTTCTCTCTTTTCTGTTTCTGGTCACTTTGCTGTTTAACTCTTAACTCTTTGATTTCCATTCAGCTGTGTTATGCCTCTCCATTTTTACTTCTTCTTTTGAGTTCTTACACTAGGGATACTATACAATATTTACACATGTAGGTCTGGTTTATTTCACTTACGAGTATATGTTCAAGATACACCCATTTATATATGAAGTCTTCTAGTTTATCATTCTTTATAGCTAAGTAATCTGTTATACTCCCTCTCAAGTAAATGGTTGGTTTACAAGAAAACAAAAAAGGGTATTAAATGAAAGTAAGAGACTAGGAAAAATGCCAAAGGATGGGCAGGCTAAAATATGGTACATGCTTATATTTCTAAATATCTGTGTAAAAATGTGTAACTGCTTTTATCACATTCCACAGAGATTTATTAGAATATCAATGATTTATGGAAAATACCAATTCCGAGTTAAGTCTAAGACATTTGATATTCAGAAAGACAGTGACAGTAAGATCAAGCACCCATGTTTTAGAGTAATAGTATCACTAAGCTTTTCTTCTTTAGGGCTAAGAATATAAGTTCACAGACCAAAAATCAGAGAAATTTTAAAAAGGGCTGTAAGGATAGCCAATATTTTGGTGCTAGCCCTTCAGGGTCAGTAAGGACTTGGGACAGAACAGAACCTGTGCTGTAATATCCTATAGCTCAGTGGTTTCCCAAATTTTCTGTTCCATAAGGGACCACAGAGGAAAGGGAATAAAGGTAAATAGTGTGCCTAAGGAGAGTCACCTGGTCACCTGGAGGGAAAAAATTCTCTCGGGCTTTCACAGAGAGCAAACTGGTCAAGCAATGGCTGTGACTCATCCAGATGGCTGACAATGACAATAGTTCTACAAAACACTGCACATGGCTCCAAAGTAAATTCTGAGGGGATGTGACTGACCTTGAGAGATACAAAAAATACATGTTTTATTATACAGGTCCTGCTTTAACTTGCCCTTGACCACCCAGCAGAAAGCTTAAACATAATGCATAAAACTTAAGGGTAGTTTAGTATGCTGAGCTGTAAAAGGCTCAGATCAACAGCTTACAATATTGCCAGTTTCTCCAGTAACCCACTGCAATTGTAGACCATTTGACTATGTATACAACTACCTTCTTAGATCAAAGAGAAGAAATCTACTGTACCAATAACTATTAGAAAATTTATCAGGGGGGCTGGGGAGATAGCTCCATGGCACAAGTGCCTGCCTGGCAAGTGCAAGGTTGTGAGTTTGAACCCCGGTCCCACAAAAAAAAAAAAAAAAAATTTATCATGTCTACACCCTGTGCCCTGTACAACTACAAGGACAACAATATGCATTGTATCAATTACTGTGAATGTTCTACTAATGTGTTTTGAAACTGTCACATTGTAATTTATTAAAAGTAATAAAAAAAAGAAGTAACAAAACGACCAAAAAAAAGAACAATATAAAAGGTAAATGAGAAGAAGACCAAGAGATGGAGGGTGGGAAAAGGGAGAGGAGGAGGGAATATCGAAAGCGTTATGATGTCTCATGTACATGCACCGGCCACTCACAATGAATACATTCATTATGTGTTACAAACATGTATAAATAAATAGACAACAGTAGTATGCCACATACATCCATTTTATTATCGTACTTCACCACTTGTGAGGTATAAGGAATTTAGTAATTTGAAATATAATACATTAAAACATTTTTTGTTTTTTTTGTTTTGTTTTTGTTTTTGTTTTGTTTTGTTTTGTTTTGTTTTTTTGAGACAGGGTCTCACTGTGCAGTTCAGGCTGGCTTTGAGCTCACTTTTGTAGCCCAGGCTGGTCTCAAACTCACAACGATCCTCCTGCCTCAGCCTCCCAAGTGCTGGGATTACAGGCGTGAGCCACCACGCCCGGCTCATTTTTTGTTTTAAAAAAGAATACTGGGCCAGGGATATAGCTCAGCAGTGCCACATCTACTTGGCATGTTTGATTCTTGGTACCAAGATTAATTATTTTTTTTAAAAGATTAAGTACACTGAACATCATAACAGTGCAGGCTGGCTGTTAACATCGCTGGACAGACTAGTAAAGGAAAATAATGAGCTGCAGATAGACATGTACAAACAGGCAAAAGTCTTTAAGTGTGAAAACAAATTAATAAAGGAAAATAGCTCAAACATTCAACTTCTGCGTGCATGCAGAATCTAATGGTTTCTAAGGTGTCCTGATGGACAATCTTCTCTTCTACAGCTGTAGATCTGAAGCTTCAGAAACTCAAGCACAAGCCCTCATAATTCGACTGGCAGCATATACTGCCTATGCTTAACTCTTAGCCTTGGAGGGTATCTGAGGGGAAGGCAAGGGTACTTAGAAGAAAGGAATAGGATCACCTAAATTGGGATGGAGATGTTTAGGAGGAGCCTCCAGGCTATTGGGATGTTGAGCTCCTCCATCTTGGTGAGATTATTTTGTCTGAGGAAGAGATTTCTCCACCCGCACTGTCAGAGGACTCCCCAAGGTCATCCCAGCAGAGTTGGCTTCGCCTCCTAACCCTTAGAGTGCTCACCCTGTGTGGCCAGGCACCACTCTCTGTTTTGCCCTGGCCTCTGGACTCTAGTACTCATGTAGCAGCACAACCCTACACTCCAGCCCAGCCAGCATTGCCTCATTTGTTGTGTTTACAACCCTACATTGGCTCTCATTGCATGGAGGGCCAAGTCCAGAGTCCAAAACCGAGCAGCACTGCCCTCCAGTTCATGACACACCTCACCTTTTATTCTACAACCCACCTCCAGACCATGCCCTTGAACTGGCCCTTGCCCGACACCACTGCCTTTCTGCATGGGACGGCTCCCCCTCCTCCTGCCTCTCCTGTTTGTCCTCTTCTCATGACCCTCCATACCAGTTCTCCTCAAGAGCTTTCCAGACCCTGGGTGTCCATCATACCTGACCCTTCCCCCCACACACTAATTTAACACTAAACCTCATGAACTGGGCACTGTATTTTATCTAGCAATCCTCTGGGAGCTTGTCGCAGAGCAGTACAATTGCACGTTTATATCTTTACTTCCCACAAGGTTCCAAATTGCCTGATAAAAATGTTCATATCAATATTAACTCCCATTCTGGTAAGTAAATAAATAAGTATGTGAGGGCATATTTATTTACATGGGCAGATGTACGACTGCTGTTTTTCATGTGAAATCTTACGGGACTGAACTTCAGGCCTAAACATGAGATGATACAGTCTAACACACTAAAGACCACTAAACCTGCACGCTAGTAGTTACTCCTGGATCAGGTTCTTGGGCTACAAGAACTTAATGGGAAAAACTATAGGCCTGAGGAGGTGACAGTGGGTATAACTGTAAAGGATTATTGAATGTTTTATTTTTTAACCTTTTTTTTTTTAAGCACAACATAACTTGTTTGTATTTATTTATTTATTTATGTTTGTTTGTTTATGGCCAGCTCAGCCTGCCCTGAGGGCAGGGCTGGCGCAGCATGTGGTGCCGGCGATCGAACCACAGTTCTTATTGCCGCCTAAGCGTTCCTAAGCAAGCGCTTTAGACCGCTGAGCCATCCTGCCAGCCCTATTGAACGGTTTAAGCGTGCACAAAGCTCACCAAACTGTAGTCTGCTCTCATTACGGAGGGTCCGAGGGTGGGAGAGGCCAGAGGGTTGCTGGGAATGATGATGTGTTACTCTTTTCTACATGGGAATGGTTTTCCTTTCAGACCTAGTATGCAAGAGTAGGTAACAAACATGAAAGAAGTTGACAAGGTGGAAGAAAGGCAAACTAGAACAAGCACTGTGAAGAGGCAGCCCCTACTGCTTCAGGATAACTAACATCACCGCTCCGCAATGCAGGCCCCATGTCCGCCCTCTCTGGGCTGGACAGGAATCAAGATGACAATGCTTTGTCTCCAGAGATTCTTCTCTCTCTCAGTATTAAGGACTGAACCCAGGGAATATGTACTACATCCTCAACCTCACCTCCAGCCTTTTGTTGGTGCAAGGACAAAATCCAGGGTGCCACACTATACTCCATCTCTAGCATTTTATAGAAAGTAAAGTTTCACTGAGTTTCCCAGGCTGACCTCTAATTTGAAATGCCTCTGCCTCTGCCTCCCAAATAGCAGGGATTACCAGCATGCCTGACCTCTCATGATTATTTTTTTTTAATGTATTTGGTTGTTACAGGGTCTGATTACAAAGCTCAGACTCATAGTGATTCTCCTCTTTTCAGCATCTCCAGCACTGGGATTATAGGTGTGAGCCACCATGCCCAGTCTCTGTGGCCTGCTCAGCCACCCTAGGGGTGGGGCTGAGGTGGCATGTGTTACCGGGGAATAGATCTTCCTGAAGATCTTCAGCAAAGATTGGTGGTTGGTAGACAGTGGAAGACTAGAAAAACACAGGACACTCAGGTCTGGAATCCAGCAGCACCTTTGCTGTGCACACTCACATATTTTCATCCTCCTCAGTTGCAGTCTGTCACCAGCCAGTGTCCCAGGCACTAAAGAAGCTCATGGTGAGGGCACTGACTGCACCCAAGGCTCCTCCATAGGTACCCTATGGCCACTTGCAAAACCTGCAGATTCTACAGAATAGGACACTGGTGGTTTAATCTTTCATCACCTGTTATTATAAGAAAAAGGTGCGCTTTTTTTTTTTTTTGCGCAGGGTCTCACTATGTGCCTCCAACTCATAGTGACCCTCCTGTTTTCTGCCTCCCAAGTGCTGGGATTACAGCCACCACACCCATGCCACCATGCCCAGACTTGACGTGCTTAATTTTTGTTTTCTTGTCTTCTCTTTTCACTTTTCTTCTTAATTTCTTACACCTTTTTTCATTTTCTTTTTCTAATTTTGCATGCATAAGTCTGGTAATCTGAACAACTGGAAGACAACACTATGCAGGGGCTGGGGAGACAGCTCCGTGGCACAAGTGCCTGTCTGGCAAGTACAAGGCCATGAGTTTGAACCCTGGTCCTGCAAAATAAAAATAAAAATAAAAATAAACTACTATGCAATATTGTTAAATTCATGTTATTTTGTTGACTGAAGTTCTGCATTATTTCAAATTTTTTATATGATTAAAAAAATCTTTTTGAAAAAAAATCTTAAAAGACACATTGATATAGACTCCCTCTGATGGAAAGATGCCCACATTTCTCATCTCTCCCTTTGAACTCCTCTTCTTGACCTATCCTGCCCTTCCTTTCAGATCTCAGCGCAAAGGTCAACTCCCAGCTTTGACTCTTCCCCCTTTGAGGCACTATCAGGGCTCTGTGCCTCTCCATTTCATACGTTCCTACCATCTATTTACCATCTGTCTCCTGGACTAGGATGCAAGCTGCAACAGGGCAATGGAAAGAACTTTCTGGCAAACTACCCAGGTTTCCATCTTGCATCCATTGCGTGGGCCTCTGCACTCAGCTCCAAGTGAGGGCCCTGATCCCAGACAAGTCGCCTGTCCCTCCAGCATTGGTTCAGGGGTACGCACCTGAGCTGAAAGGGCCTAACCACAGCTGTGACCTCTGGCTGGAAGGACTGAGATGCAGACTTTTCTGTCAGCTGACAGCAAATATGAATCCACTCCAGAGTCCACTAAGTGGACCCTCCACACCAAACCAGATCAGAACTTGGCTTTGCCTTTGGCTTTCCTGTTATATCAACGTAAGATTATTTTCCCCTCCTTGAGCCACTTTGGGTAATTTTCTTACCTTCTGTAACCAACAAAACCCTATACAAAAACTTTTTACTCTCCTCCATATGCACACAAATTTTGTTCATGGAAGACAACACCTGTCTGCTGAGTAATGAACTGCTGGGAGAGCTGGGGAGGACTTCATGGAGGTTTGGTAGCTGCAGCCTTAATTTGAATATATAGTTCCTTACCAAAGAGGGAACACTGCCCTAGATTCAAATACATCTAAAATACAGGAGTAACTTTCCTAACTTATTCCACAGCAGAAAGCTTGCTGCTGGTGATTTCTGCTTCAACTTTAGCCTTTTGACCTCAAAAACTGGTTTTAAGCTGGGGAAAGAAGACAGGAATGGTTCAGTCTTAAACTGTTTCCTACTCTCCAGCTAAGAGAATACTCCCCCTTCCCCAGAGCCCAGAATTTCTAACATCTTATACTTCAAGTTTCATTGCTCAGACATTTACGATGCCTTCAGCTTCTTACCTTGCTAGACGGTCGCCACAATTCTATTTTTCTCCTGGGGATGATTCTGCTGAGCTAGAATCATCCTAGGCAACTCTTCAGGTTGTCATATGACATCTAAGTATAATCAGACTGTGTCGTTCATGGCTGGGCTATATTGTATTAAATTCATGTGTGGCCCAAGGCCTATACTGCTTAAAAACAGTAAGACCTAAACAAACTTGACAGGACGGGAAAAGAAAATTCCACAAGTCAAATTCCCTATATTCTGAGCAGAGAATTCTTTATTTTCCAAGCCCACAATAAAAGCATACTTGCCCAGATTCTCCATCTTCTCAAAATGTTTGTTATTCTTAGAATTTCCAGAAAATATGTCGTCCACTTCCTGGTTTTGCTTAAAAATGTACATTTTGGCATAGCTTTACTTATATTTTTAGTGTTTTGGTGGTGGGGAGAAATTTGTAGATATAAGCATCTTTCTTTACATTTGTAGATATAAATCATCTTCCTCATTCAATAATTCCACTAGCATTATCCTTCTGGTATGTAATTCATTTGCTGAACAACACTGGAGGGGCTGCAGAGATAGCTCAGCCTTGCTTAGTTAGGCCAGCGCAGGGATTGGGGTTCGATGCCATGCCAACCCTGTCCCCAGGCATGCTGAGCCACTAAATCCAGGCATGGTGGCACATCCCAGCACTGGGGAGGATGAAAACAGGAGGATCACTATGAGTTCTAGCCACATAGGGAGACCCTGTACCAAATACATAAAATTAAAAAAAAAAAAAAACAGGAAGCTTAGACTGTCCAAATACCCTCCATTAATTACTTATTGATCTGAGAAATGGGTGGCTCCAGTTAGTATAATCAGTATAATGAAGACCTAAGACCTCATCTGTAGTGTTTCTGCCAAAAATACATAACCAGAGGTGATCACCAAGAAGCAAATGTAGAGGCACCCAGATTGAGATCCTCTAGAGCACAAATGGCTGTAATCTTTACGAACTGCTCCTGGTGTGAACACAGAAAGGCAAGAGTAATAGCTGAGGGGCCCAGCGGGATGGCTCAGTGGTCTAAAGCACCTGCTTGGGAAAGCTTGGGCGGCTTCAGGGACCGCGGTTGGATCCCCGGCACCACATGCTGCGCCAGCCCTACCGTCAGGGTGCGGGCTGAGCCAGCCATAAAAATGAGTGAATAAGCAAATAAAGGTTATGAAACAAGAAAAACATAAATAAATAAAATAAAAAAGAGTAATAGCTGAATTTAGATGAAGGTGTAACCACTAAGTGCCGTGATTGTAGTCTGGATACCAACAAAGACAAAGACAAGGACAAAGACAAAGACACAGAGACAAAGACACAGAGACAAAGACAAAGACAAAGACAAAGACAAAGACAAAGAGAAAAAGAAAAAGAAAGTCAAGCTGCAAAAAGTTATTTGGGGTGTGGGGATATAACTCAGCAGCACAGCAGCAGCCAGGGAAGTGTGAGGTTGTAAGTTCAATTCCCAGTATCAAAAAAAAAGCTATTTTCCTGTTCTATCACCAGGAAGGATGGATAGAAGGAATGTTAGTTCATTTAGGTAAAGTACACACAGAAACAGTGTTTCTACAAACACAGTTGTAGATAAACTTGTAACACAGTGCATCAACCCCAAACCCAATGTTCTCATCTACGTAGGCAATATGTATTGGACAGCAACAGAGCTGGTAGGTGAATTCATTAATCTGTCTAGATTTTTACCAACTTATTTCATTTGCATAAACATTTTAAGCTTCCTTAAACTTACTGCAAGTTACTTATTTGCGTAAAAATTTAAAATTCAAATTCCAGTCTTCCCCAAGTGGTTCCAAGGCTGTCAATAATCCTGTGCTCTAATGACTCAGCGGGGCCAGTAACCTAAAGAATTTCTGTGTATGTATAGTTTTCCTAACATAGCAACCATCTCCTTAGAAAATCCAATTTACATTTCTAGGGTTTAAAATATGCAAGCTCTTACTTCCGTCATATCAAAATATTTGTTAGCTTTTTAAAAATTCAATAAACCTTTGCTCGTTGCTAGCTTTTCTTTCCCAATAACTCTTTGATCAAGATTACCCATTCACTCCAGAATAATCCAGAGGTAATCAGAACCTGTTACGTGCTTTAGCCCAAAAGGAGCCAATTTATCACAGGCTGTCAGGGATTCCAATTTTTAAATTACCAAGAGCCCAATTATGGACAAAGAGGGAAAGGAGCCATCTTTCCAATTAAACTGACTGATTTCTTAGCAAACTCAGTCGCATTTCACATTTTAATTATGTTCATTCAAATCAAATGTGAGAAGATTCATCCTCATTTTGTTTTCCTTTCAAAGACCAGAACACAACAAATATTTATTAGTATGATATAAGGCTACACCTGGTAATGCCTTTGACAGGGCTGGATGTCTGTTTTTAGGGGCTTGGTAGCTCCTTTGGCCATGAAAGAGGGAAAGGGTAATTATTTGTTACATCACAAAGTTCACAGAAAATTATGCCAGACTTTCCAGTGTCAGCTACTAGGTGCTGAAATGATAGTAAGTACCTCAATGAAGATAAAACATGAGAATGAGGAACTATGGACATAACCCAATTTTGCTTACTGTTTAAAGAACAGAAACACTACAGCAAGCCCCTGACTTAAGAACACTCAAGTTGTGAACTTTCACAAGTTTATGGGGTAAGAAGCACAGGCAGAGCATAGAAGACTCCTGGTGACACACTACAAACAAATCCAATTTAGGAATATGCTTCTAGAAGGTAATGCGTTCAGAAGTCAAGCACTTACTGTGTTGAACACAAGAGTGCATGGAGATAAACATAAAGGTGGTAATGAATTTGTTTCTTACTGGGATGGCTCAGCAGTGTAAGTGCCAGCTTGGCAAGCACAAGGACCCAAGTATGAACTGTCAAGCATTTTGAAAAATGAAAAACAAAACTTTAGATTCAGTTGGAAAGAAAGACCAGTTTAGAGAGCCTATTTCCCAAAAGCTTTCAGATTTCGTGTCCTCAGGAACCTCTAAGATTTTTATGTCTTTATTCAACCAAGGAATGTTGGACCATTTTGGCAGAAAATAAAACTGCATACTAAACCTTTGAAAATTGAACACCCATGCAGTCAAGATCGTATCTCTGCCTTTATCGTCCCATGTTTAGTGTGCATCCTCCGGGTGACCACTGAAGTGTACTGTGTGGAGCACTTCCTTGTCACAGTCAGTGAGGAGCCACAAGTGAGGACTACAGTTCTCCAACAAACTTCCCTCCGTAAGGGGGAAGAGAGTACGGAGATGCTCTGATGGACTAGAAGCATCACTTTGAAGAGACAAAGAAAAATTCCAACAGTTAAACAGGAGCATGAGCAAGGCTGGGAGGCTAACTGGTTTTACCTAGTGGGCAAAGTCTCCAGGCTTGAAGTGGTGTCCCAGCATGGCCAGACACCAGCCACTTCTAAGGATATCAGCACAGGAGACAGAAGGCCACTTAGATGCCATGGAGCTGGGACTAGCCCAGAAGCCTGAGGTTTTTGAAAAGGGGTGATCAAAATAGAGAACCGGGGGCTGGGGAGATAGCTCCGAGGCACAAGTGCCTGCTGGGCAAGTGCAAGGTCGTGAGTTCGAACCCTGGTCCCACAAAAAAAAATAAATAAATAAATATATATATATATATAAAACCAATCTTTAAGTTTAAGAAATGTATTACAAGCTGGGCATGGTGGCATATGGTGGCAATACCAGCATTCAAAAGGCTGAGGATCACTGTCAATTCAAGGCCAGCTTGAACTAGTTAAAAAAAAGAAAAAGTACAGTAGTATACAAATTACCATTAATTGCCCCTGAAGTATTCCCCCTACAAAAACTTATCACATTGTCTTTCTCACTTTTTGAGGTGGTGCTAAAGTCTTCTTTTATAAGTGATCAAAGGTATCTGGGTGAAATCAAACAAAGGCAGCTCATAAAAATATGTTGTCCTCATCCCCCTGGATCTAGGACTGTAAAACGTCTGGCTCTTCCCCAAAGTAAAAATGTCTCATGAAAAATAAATGTTTTGAAGTGATAAACGATAGCAAGACAGACACAGTGTGCTGAGTGTGGTGGCACATACATGTAACCCCAGCACTCAGAGGCTGATGGCAGGAGGATCAACACAAGTTCAAGGTCGGTATGAGCTGGAAAATTCAAGGCTAGCTTGAACTGTGTAGCAAGACCTTAACTCAGAACAAAACACCAGCCAGGTCAGCGCCAGGTCAGCCAATTAAAAACACAGGACTTCCAGAATTGGGGTAGCAGCAACCGAGTGTGATACTGCAATTTATACAAACCTTCACCTCTCCTTTTGATCACACCAACCACGTACCTACAGAGGCACAAGGGGAGTCCACAGTTGGCTGTAGTGGGAGGTGTCAGTAGGCAGAGATGAGAAACCATCCACACAGGGCTGACACACCAGCAACAGCTGCAACATCAATGGAGATTGAAGGGATGTCGAGAAAAGTGGGGCTGGCACAGACAGAGCTTTACAGCCACACACAGGGGTGGGATGGAGTGGGGCAAGTGGATGTGTACAGCAGTGCCACTACTGAATACAAGTACTCGGTTGCATTTCATAGACTGGTCAGCTCTTGCTGCTGGAGGTACTATAATCGTTCTTTACAACTTGCATCAAGCCAGGGCTCCAAACCCTTAACTCCACTTTATCCCCAGTGGAGGCCTTCCACTCTCCTTCTCTGGATCAGAGAATCAAGCCAGGAAAGTCAAGCTCTGACCAGGGAACTCAACTCAGCAGTGCAGACAGAGGAGGAATGAGCTGAGTCCTCACTACACATTTAACAGGGCATCAGGTCTGGGGGAAGGTGAAATAGGTCATAGGGCTTTCCACTGTGAGCTGGATGGGAATGTTGTTTGCTGAAAATGTCTATTAAAAAGCAAATGGACAGCTATCATGCTGCCTTGAACTTTTAAAAATATTTACACGTGACATGTCTTTGGATCAAATGCTCTTTATCATGTCTAATTTTTAGACTAGCTTTTCCAGCTACAAGTTTAAAAAAACAAACATCTGTCTAAAAAACAAGCAGAGAAATTTCACTGGCAAAGATTTCTGTGTTTGAGGACTTCTATGTCCCCCACAGTCAACATGCAGTATCCCAAGATAAGTGATGGGAAGGCCCCTTCAGAGCAACCTGGATTCAGCATTGCTCTGGTTCATCACTGCAAGGACAGCAGCCACATGAACGAAGTATAAGGGAATCTAAAAGATTCGTAGTTTAATGTATAAATGAAAAGCAAAGAAGCAACCATTTCTTCTGTGTGTTCAAAAGAGACTTTAAAAAAAAATGATGGTGGTGCACTTCTGTAATCCCAACACTTGGGAGGCTGAGGCAGGAGGATTGGTATGAGTTTGAGACCAGTCTCAGCTACAAAAGTGAGCTCAAGGCCAGCCTGAACTGCATAGCAAGACCCTGTCTCAAACAGACAAAAAAAAAAAAAAAAAATTGTGGAACTTATAGAACCTTTTCATGAAGCAAATGGACAGGGATTTGGCAAATTCTAACAGGCTTTTCAGATATCACAAAGAACCATTTTATTAGAAATGTAACAGCATAGAAACATAAACTACATGTAGTAAAAACAGACCTTAGTATATAACCATTTATATAGTAAGTCACTTTATCTCTTTATAAAGATAATAATACAGATAACCCTATGCACCACTGTCATCACCAACCTTCATGCCTGGGACCCAACAGACCCACTGCTGTCTTGATTCAGGGCTACAGCTCCACCTCAATCTGGTGCTACGCTTGTGTGACTCCACAAATAATGGTCACAGGCACAAGTAAGTCCCAGGCAAGTTATAATACTAACATTTACCTAAGAAAAGCAGCAGCAGAGACAAAATCAGACTAGAAATTGTTAGTACAGGAAGATTTAAAAAATTCTTCCTGTTCAAATAAGGAGTAAGGTGGCCATTGGCTGGTGGTCTCATCAGCTTTGCAGAACTCTGAAAGTTGTGCTATAACCTTTGCAAACTGAAGAATCTGCAATAACCATGTTCATTTGAAAAAAAAATAGCATGTCTTACATGTTTATCCATTTCCCAAGCTACTCTAAACTTTGTCACTGAAGGCAGAATGCAGATGAGCTAGGATGTATTCACAGTTGATGCATTTCCAAAAAATTTTCCATGAAGGCAGCCAGCTTCTTAGTGTCTTCCACTGTGACAGCATTATACAGAGAAACCCGGATGCCTCCCACAGACCTAAAGTGAAATCGAACAATTAAGAACACAAGCATTGGGCTGGGGGTGTCGCTGAATGGTAAAGTATTTATGTAGCACATGTGAGGCCCCAGGTCCATCCCTAGTACCACACACACACAAGGCATCACCATAACTCTTCTCTAATTTCTCTCCTGAGAGTCACTGTGACCAGTGTCTCACCTGAAAGTCCTAAACTGGTGGCATAGAGCTTCCACTCTTTCATCAGTAAAGTCTCTCTTGTGCAGTGACAATCCATCATGCTCACTGTGGACCAACTGCAATTACTCACTCTAGATACATAAAAACTAAATGTGGGCAAGACAGCCTTTCCAGCACTCACCCCACAGTGCTGGTCATGTGGGCAGTGGACATCTCACGGCCACTGTGGCTGTCACGCGTCAGAACAGCTAGAGTCTGCAAAGTTCAGTCTAGAGTCTCTCTGATCCTCAGCTGGAGCCACAGCAACACTCTAACACCAGGACAGGGCAGGCTCTGTGCTGTGAGAGCTTGCCAACAGTGATTCTGAAGAAACCTCACTTTCACGGAAGCCCCATGGATGATGTCGTTCCTCCACCCCCTAGCCAGGAACCAATGCTGTGGGTTCCACAGTCCAAAAGTCAGGCATACCCCTAGGGCAAACAGTTTCTCCAAAGTTACACGGTTGCTTGCCCCAGCTGAGTAAACTCTATGTGTGTTTCATTTTGCAATTAAAAAGGGAAACCAAATCTCAGGAGATGTACGTACCTATGCCCTTTCAAGGAGATCATATTGAGCTCAAGTGCTTTATCCAGGAATCTCTTCTCTAGTGCATCATCTCCCTTGGCACTGCCAATTCGAAAGGGAATGTTCATCCTGCTTCTATTCTGTGGCTCCACTGGACATCTGAAATCCAAGTGCATTACTTTAGCTACTTTTGAAATGCATGAGCCATCCTGAATAAATCCACAAGCACAGAAAAAAAAATTCCTTTTTTTTTTTTTTGTTTTAAATGGCTGGCTCAGCCTGCCCCGGGAGTGAGGCTGGCGCAGCATGTGGGGCCGGGGATTGAACCCTGGTCTCTGTGGTTGCCTAAGCTTCCCTAAGTAGGCGCTTTAGACCACTGAACTATCTCACCAGCCTAGAAAATAATTTTCTAGATGCTAGGAAGAAATTAAAGCCAAACAAACAACCCCAACCCCCATCCGTTGGTCTTACTGTGAAAAGTTCTACCTGGGAGACATGGCAGGAATGAGATAGACCAAGAAGACAAAAAGCTGGGCTAGGTGGTCCCAAAGGATATTTTATACTTTCGCAAAGTTTGTATCATGGGACACAAGCTTGCTTAGCAACTAATAGCCAGCCTAAACCAAACAGGATGTTTTTCTCAGCATTGGAGTAGCTTGTTTGCTTTAGGCACTGAGGCCTAGTCCCACCTACAAACACTTGATCAATTCCCTGGCTTCCTGCAGCTCCCAACCACCACCACCCCGCCCCAGCTTCCTGAAAGACAAGCAGACAATCCTAAGGCAAACTTCCATGCAGATAGACTGTCCCAACAGAAGAAAGGTTTTCTAGCACAGAACCACACCCAGAGGGTGCCTAACTCTGACCTAACTGAGATGATAGGTTCCTTCCAGGATTGGCTACAAAGCCCACAGGACCCTGTATACAGCTCTACTACAATTAGGCCAAATCCTTAAGCAAGGTCACTTGGCATCCTACGCTGAATTTGTGATCTTTAATTAAAGAATTCTACACTGCTTCTGCATCCAACAGGGTACTGGGAGAGGGTAGCCACTGAGGCTCAACACTGCTCAATCAACAAATGGGTGGGAGCATGGATAGGTGCTGCAAACATAGGTTCAGATTGTCCAAACTTTTACGTCTACTTTCTACTACGGTTGTGTGGATGGTTGTTTCTAAGTACTAGAAATTGGGCCATGGATACAGTTCTGCAGCACAGCACCTTCCTGGCAAGACTGAGGTCTTGAATTTGATTTCTAGTACCGAAAAAAAAAAAAAGAAGTTAAACCCAGGACCTTTGCACAGAGCTGTATCCCCAGCTTATTTTGTTTTGTGGCAGGCGTCATTCAGTAAGTCACTAAGTTGTCCAGACTGGGCTAAACTTCCAATCTTCCCCCTGCCTCAACCTCTTGGGAGTGCTGGGATTATAGGCAAGGATAACCATGCCCTGCCAGGTCCAGGGTTTTACTTGACTATTCTTCTCTATTTGTGGCATCTTATCTATCTTAAGGCTAGCAATCTTTTTGTTAAACTTCAAAATTTTCCCCATGCCTGTCATTTGTTCTTTTATGTCTTCAACTGTATAACATTTTAAAACCTACATGAAATTAAATGTCATTACTTCAATACTTTTGAGTTTTGTGGCTTTTTAAGGAAAGCTTTCTATACTCCTAGACTTAGAAATTCTCACCTATATATTTCCATAGGATTTTTATAATTCTCTTTATTGCCTTTAGGTTTTTGTTTAGATTTTTTATTTTTTTGACAAGGCCCCTGATCCAAATAACTCTAAATTGGTTTACAGGGACTGTCACTTTTTCTTTCTTTTTTTTTGGGTCTTTTTGAGACAGGGTCTCGCTATGCAGTTGAGGCTGGTCTCGAGCTCACACCAATCCTCCTGCCTCATCCTCCCGAGTGCTGGGATTACAGGAGAGTGAGCCACCACACTCGGCTAGGGACTGTCACTTTTTCAAGCAGCATGTTATGAATATAAATTTCCTCTAATTTAACAAGCAATTAATTCTCAAGTAAGCGTGGGTATTTCCAGATTCCTCTCACACTGAATGAGTGCTATCTCTGTGACAGTGCTGCAGTCTAAATTAATATGGCACTAAAGAATTCGAATACATCATTTGGCAAACTTGTACTAAACTTAAAATTTTTCAGCTGAACTTTTGCACAAACATGAACAGATTTGTCTGATTAAAAATTTCACAATTCTTTTGGCTACTGTGAATTGTTTCTTTATGACATACATATTTGCTCCTGTAGAATAAAGTGCAGCACACACACAATGAGCTCTCACTCATCACACTATGCAAATGATCATCTCCATAACCTCTCTAAAACCTCTCTGGTTTTCTGCTGACTTTTGCACTGTTTAAACAGAAAGTCACACAGGTTCTGAGAGTAAGTTACAGGGCAGCAACTCCATGGACACACTGCCTAGGAGCCCTAACCTTCTTCACTGACCCCCTCAACACAAAAAGGCCTGGTCATCACATAAGATAACAGAAGTGACCTCTTATCTGGACAGAGAATCTGTGGCTTAGACTTCCTTAGAATAATGGAATTCTTATTAAGCAGTGTACATGGGGAAATTCTAAAGTGCTTTACATGATAATACCCACAAAGAGTAACAGCTAACAGGTGAGGGATACTCACGATAGCCTGTTTGTAGTGCCTTATTCATATTAAGTAGTGCAAAAGACTATGTCTTCAACCCTTGCACATACACCATGCTCACTTGCCTTTCCATTTAATCCTAAGTACTATGTACCACTATTATGCCCATTGTACAGATAGGCTTAACTCAGGTCACTGGACCAAGGTCACATGCCATAGGTGGCAGAGTTCACCTAAAGTGTGAGGCCACCCTGCCTCACACACAGGTCTGACACCAGTCACCAGTGCTATGGAGCAGTCTGGCTATGGAATGAAATCAGAATCTTCTAGGATCTTATCTAATCTAAGTGGCAGGCTTCCCAGAATGGGCACTCAGGAAGGAGGGAAAAAGGGAGGCACAGACAGACTGACTGAGCCACTGGGTAGGTGAGTGCCTGATGGGGAGACCGCTAGTTGGGCAGATGGATGAGTAAAAAGAGGCACAAGCAAGTGGACAAGTGGACAGGTATGTGGATGAGTGAGCACATGCACTGCCCATGTCCTCAGACGTTTCCATAGCTTGTCTTTCAATCTGACATAACCATCTCCACCAGACAATCCAGCAACTATACCCAAATACATTCTATCTCCTTCCCTTAGTGCTTTGTAAGGGGCCTCACTTCCTTCTTTAAAATCCCTTCAAGTACCCCTGCTCTCTTCTTTGCCTAATCTACTCACATTCAAGGTTTGAGCTCATCCAAAAGCTCTCCTTTCCCCAGTAGCCACTAACCCCTCTTTCAAGCTTATGTGCATTCATAAACTTTTGGCTATGAACTCCCTCAGCGTCTACCATTAGTTGTGCACATTAGAAGAGCTCCAATAAGCACTGCCAGGGTCTGCAAGCCACCTTGTACATCAGGGACTACGAGGGCAGCTCCCAACCTGCCTCTCCTGTTCAACAGAAGCAAGAGCATTAGGAAGGTGCAGTGTGCCTCCCTTCTTACAGAGGAAGCCAAGACCAAGGTCTCTAGCCAAGCCTGACCACTGCCCCCCCAGGGCTTACAGCTAGAGGTCCACTGCATATCAAAATGTCATAGGAGCAAGCAAGGAGCATTTAGAGGAAAGGCAATGGCAACTCATTGCTTTGTCCTAGCTCTCCAAAGGGTACTCTCACTCCTGGAGCATGGCTGCAGGGGAAGTGTGCAATTCCTGGCTAAAACACAAGTCAGAAATGAAGCATTCTATTTTCTATATATTGAGTGCAAAGCCAAGCACAGTGGCGCACACCTGTAATCCCAGCACTCGGGAGGCTGAGGCAGGAGGATTGGTGCAAGTTCAAGACCAGCCTGGGCTACAAAAGTGAGCTCAAGGCCAGCCTCAACTGCATAGCGAGACCCTGTCTCAAAAAGACAAAAAAAAAAAAAAAAAATTGAGTGCACATATAAGTGAAATAAACCAGTCCTACATATGTAAATATCGTATAGTTTCCCTAATGTAAGGACTCAAAAGAAGAACTAAATAAATAAATAAATTTTGGGGGCCCGGCAGAATGGCTCAGCGGTCTAAAGCGCCTGCTTGGGAAAGCTTGGGCGGCTTCAGGGACCGTGGTTCGATCCCCGGCACCACAT
>PVJA010020960.1:0-36228 GCA_004027025.1 Myocastor coypus | reverse complement strand
AAAAAAAAAAAAAAAAAAATAAAAGAAAAAAAAAAAAAAAAAAAAAAAAAAAAAAAAAAAAAAAAAAAAAAAAAAAAAAAACCAGCAGAACTCAAAAACACTGAAAGGGAAAGGAGGAATCTCTTTGAAACAAAATTAAAGTGAGTAGACAAAGCTGACGACAGAATTAATAGCCTGATTATATGCCTATTGTACCTTACCTAAACAGGGAAGAACACAGAGAAAATGGAATTTTAAAAGTGAAGGAGAACATCTGAGCAATCTGGGACAATTTATCAAGTAGAAACCTATTCAGAGTGGAAATAATAGGAAGTGAAGAAAAAAGAAAAGAATAGAGAATTTACTGAAAAGAAAAGTCACAGGTAATTTTCTCAAGTTGAAATCAGTCACAGATGCAAGACTGCAGAATCAATAAGTGTGGAAGATCTAACTAGATAGTGCTATGAAACAAAACAGCCGAAAAATGATAAAAATTAGCATAGTGCATGGTATTCTCCTATAATCAGCTCTGTAGGAAGCTATGATGGGAGAATCACAAATTGAGCTAAGCCTGGGCAGTGTAGTGACCTTGTGAAAAATCTTCCTTGAAACTAAAATATAAAAAGTATTGTTGGGGATATAGCTTAGTGTGAATGGCCAGGGTTTCATTTTTAGTGCTACAAACTAATAACAAAAATGATGATGGCAATAATAATAATGTTTAGGATAATAAGAGGCTCTTGTGTAACCAATGGAACAAAGAAGCCTGAAGAGAACTTTTTTTTACTATTTTACATGAATGAAATGAAATTACAACTAATGAAAAAAATATGAGATGCAATTAAACAACTAGTTAGTTGGAAATTTATAGTGCAGAGAGTCAAAGATTCAATGGATAATTAGTGTTTTAAAAAATGTACCCCACTAAATCAAGAATACATAAAGGAAAATTTTGAGGAGTGTAATGTGTATATATGTACTTTTACTTGTCTCTGCTTGATTTGTCTAGAAATAACTATTATGTAAAAAAGGTGATGGTGCTAAAAGGTTCTGTGATTTTTGGAAAATAACAGCTAATGATGTAATTTTCAGCTTGACTAATTCTCTGTGATGATATCTGTGCTCTAAGCAAGGACAGCAATGTGTAATACAAAAACCATTCTTGAACTCCCATAATCTTGGTCTCTTAAATGTGTACTGTTTCTAATTTCGTATCAATTATTACTATACTCTTTAAAATAATTTCTTATAAATGGTTAAGAAAAGGGAGACAAGAACAAAAATTTAAGGTTTCTTAAAAGCAAGCAGTAATATGCAAGCATATGTCCAACACTATACAACTGTATCTGTTAATATGAACAACACTGGACAATAATATACATAATATATCAACCATTGTTAATGAGCTAATTTTAATTTGAAAATGTGTGACATACATATTGTTGTATATTACCCTGTTTCTGTCTTTATTCCTAATTTTTTGTTCTTGCTTTTGTTCTTACGTTTCAAAATGAAATGAAATAAACTTTTAAAAAGGTTTTAAAGAAAAATGTCATTAACTACCTTTCCACTTTGTCTATGTGTCATTAATAATTCATTTGCTTGGAAGCTGGAAGTGGTGGAAAGATTATGATCATGTTGTTATTTCATTTGCTATGCACATTTTTGCCAAAGAAAAGTTGTGCAAAGTTTAAAAATTTCATCTGTTTTCTAACTTTTCTACTTGCTGTCTCTTTGTTGTTCAATCCTTATACACAGGATGAATTAGACAATGGTTCTAAGAATCTACAACAGGTTTTTTTACACTAATGATGGCCATGTGAAATGTGAAAACTATGCTTAAAATATCTGTTATTCTGTGCTAATATTTAAAGAAACCCTTACTTTTATTTTATTTTTTATTAATTTAATTTTATAATAATTAATACATTACATATAGTAGTCTTTGTGATAGTTGTTCCGAGTACAAGATGCAGACATGATTTCTTGCCTAAACATCATTAGTACTTTTAAATTGGGCATACACATCTGTGTATGTCAATAATTATTCCAGTTCTATGTATTAGCATAAAAATCTTATAAAAATGGATACATGATTTCTCAATAATTTTGCTTGTAAATTTTTCATGACAAAATGTTCAACATCACTGGTAATTCATGAGATACAAATTAAAGAAAAGTTACACCAGAAACGATGGCTAACATTCAGAAGTCAAACAATAAGAAATGCTGGAGGGGTTGTAGCACTGCAAATAGTGATGTGTAATATTAAAATCATGCTTGTCATTCTGGTCTTATAGATGTGTGCTGCTTCTACTATCATAGCAATTATTGCTATACTCTCTCTCAAGTTAATGTTTGTTTAAAAAAGGGGAGGTAATAAAAGAGAATAAGAGCCAAGGGAAAACGCTATAGGTTTGACCTGCTACAATTTTGTATATGGTTAGATTTCTAAGTTTTTGTGTAAAAATATACAATTTTTTTCATATTCTATAGAAATTTATTAGAATATCAATGATTGATGGAAAATAGCAATTTCACTTTAGGTCTAAGGCATTTGATATTCAGAAAGAGTGATGTTAAGCTCAAGTACCTATGTTATAGACTAATAGTATCACTAAGGCTCTCTTCTGGAGGGTTAAAAACTTTAGTTTACAGAATAAAATTTAGAGAAAAAGAAGGACTACAAGAATAGCCAATATTTTGGCCCCAGCACTTCAAGGTCGATGAGGACTCAGGACATAAGCAAACAGTACTGTAAGATCCTATAACTCAGTGATGTTTCAAATTTTCTGTTCAAGGAGATTATAGGACCACAGAAGAAAGAGCTTGATGATGGGTGCACCTCAGGAGAGTCACCTAGAGAGAAAATATATTTTCTCAGGCTTTCACAGAGAACAAACTGGTCAAGCAATGGCCGTGACTCATCCAGGTGGCTGACACTGTTGAAAGTTCTACAAAATTCTGTACGTGATCTCAGGGTAAATCTTGAGAGGATTTAACTGGCCTTGACACATACAAAAGTTACATGTTTTGTTATATAGATCTTGTTTTAACTTGGCCTTAACTATCCAGCAGAAAAGTTTAACCATGTGGCATAAAAAGTAAAGCCAGATAAGTATGTTGAGATGTAAAAGGCTCAAGTCCATAGCTTCTGACTTGAGCTCATAATTCTGCTGATAACCCATGACTACTATGGAATATTGCTCTATGTATAACACTTTCTCTTAGTTCAGTGAGAAGAAATATTTGTACCAAGAGTGTCTAGAAAATGTATCATGTCTGCAATTTGTACTCTGAACAACTACTATGAAGACAACAGTATGCATTGTATTAATTACTGTAGCTGTCCTACTAAAGTGTTTGGAAACTCTCATTGTTAATTCTTATGAAAAGTAATAAAATTATTAGAAATAATAAAAATTTCATCTGTTTAAAGTTTCCCTATCTTCTACTCAATTTCACATCTCTGTATCTTACACACAGACTCTCACATATACATACATCTGAAAGTCTAAGGTTTTATGATATTACTTTGGAAGTTTCTGTTTATTACTACATCTACTGCAAATAATCATGGAATGTGTACTCTTAGGTCACTTAGTGTTTTCCCCTGTGAAACTTATGCTTATCAGTGAAAGAAATTAAGTAAAACAATTATAATTTAGAATAAATATTAGAAAAACAAAGACTGAAATATATAGATAAAAAACATACCTGGTAGTTCATTATTTTGCCATTTTAAGGTGATTAGAAATTTTTGTTTCAAACAGTCTCCAGTAAAATGTTAATAGAATATATTAATTTATCCTGAGATTTATGAATATATAGATCTCTAATAATACTAGTTATAAATTTTAGTAGTAATATCTGAATTTTTTTATTTTTATTTTTAAATTTTATTTATTATTACTATATATATATATATATATATATATATATATATATATATATATATATTTTTTTTTTTTTTTTTTTTTTTTTTTTTTTTTTTTTTTTTTTTTTGGCAGGACCAGTGTTCAAATTCAAGACCTTGCACTTGCCTGGCAAGCACTTGTGCCATGGAGCTATCTCCCTAGATCCTATATCTGAATATTTTCAACTTAACTTTTATTCAGTTTTTCAGATTCTATTTACAATGAGTGCTTAATGCAGTTAGGTTGTTTGCTTTTTTTTTTTTAATAAATTTTATACCACAGTGCTGAAGGCCTGGAGTTGTTATGATGTTCAGTCTCATGTTCTGAGATCAGCCTCACATTGATCTTTTAATTCCCACTGGACTTTTCAAGGCCTAGTCCCTTCCAATATCAAGATCACAGATTTAGCTGGATGTTCCTGTGATTGTTATCTGGCTTTTTTCTCATGGTTCCAAAGTTCAATGTCATCTATGATAGAAAATGATATTGGCAGATTTATTGCTTTTGAAACCAGTAAGTAACCCAAGGGTCATCTGAGTGGATACTCAGCTACAAAAGAGAAGCCTTGGGGCTGAAGTGGCTTGTTGAGAATCTACAGCAATAATAGAAGCCAATGCTTTGTGACATATGAAAAACCCGTAGTGGGAAAAACAGAGCCATACAAGAGGCTGAGGACGTGTGCTATACATAAGCAGACTTCGAAAAAAAAAATCACTTATGTATTGCTCCTGCTAGGCATTTCAATACATATTCTTAGACATTAGGATTAGTGAAAATTAGCAAGGCTGAATGAATAGGTTAGGAAATTAATACAGTTTTATAATGTCTGAAAAATATCTCTGGTAATTTGCAGTCAGAAAAGACAAGCGCAAAAATTAAAAACTTTGGTCAGAATGACATTTATTGTATCAGAAAATTAAATTTGAGTATTAAAAATATTGAAAAAATCTCAGTCAATAAGGTAAATCTAATTACATATAAGTAAATATAATTTTAAGAAGAAACCATCAAGAATCCTGTTAAAATAGCATTATTAAAAGCTATTGCACGCATTACAAGCATTATTAAGGCTTATAATCCACGATTTTCTCCACTATATTAATATGAGGATGTTTTCAGTGTTTAACGAACTGTTTATCTGACATTCTTCTCTTTTAGTAAAATGCATATGCAATATTGAAACAGATGTGGATATATCTCCTTCTGAATCCACAATGAAGTCATAAGCAAATAAGATCAAGTGAGGATCCAGGCGAGAGTGCACTGCCTCACTGTCTCTCCAAGAAAATAGTTGTCTTTCAACTTGTGAATTGGACATAGCAGAAGGCACTCACTATAGCCTTTGGATCTGCCTCTGAGTTGGAGCTGAGGTCAGCTTCTTGCATGCATTTGCTCCCAGCCAGTTATGGAGCTCAGCATGATAAGCAGAACTGAGGCACTTTGCTCCAGCGCTCACTTTGGGTTTGGAACCATCCATAGAAATACATTGCGGCTCTTGCTGCTCAGTTTGGCTCCCTCCTCTACTTTTGTTCACTTATGCAGTACTTGCTCCACAGTCAGGAGTTTCTTGTGATCTCTATCTGATCTCTCCAGCCTTAGTAACTCACAGCATGTTCCTTCAAAAAAACTCTACCACTCCGATTTGTGTCGGCATCCACCCTCAGCAAATTCACAACTTAAAGTGTTGGGAAGTGGTTTGTCAGATCAGTGGATGAACTGGGATTTGACAAGTGGATAATCCTTATCTCACTGGCAAACAGGAATCCTCCCAAAGAAAAGGTGAGGCATTGATAGCCTACACAGTGTGAAAACTCTACAGTAGGAATATTCATTACGTGGCTTAGAAGACTGTTTCAGTAGAGGAAATGTTCCTACATTTTTATAATATATAAGCCCTAGAAAACTAGGGGAACAGTGTGATAAGCACACTACACTTGGCTGGCTGGAACTAAGCTGCTTTATTGCCCTGCAAAGATGATGATAAACTGAAGGCAGTTAATACAAATGAAAATTAGTATTCAGGACACAGAAAAGTTTTGATTGATAACAATTAGAGATGCAGCAAGTAAACTGAAGGCTGCTTCAGAGAATTAATAGATTTAATGACCTTCTAAAGGGATCTATGCACAAGAGACTTGTCATACAACTGTTGTAAAAAAAATATAAGGATACATTTCTTCCAAAGTTTTGATAACTCAAAAATTTTAGGTGAACACACTAAGCCTCAACACTTCTGAACATAATCTCATTTAGAGGTAGAATCATGAAGTAGTCAAGTTAAACAAGTGATTCCTTGGAAGCTAATAATGTTAATGTCCTTTAGAAAAAGGAAACATTAGAGACAGACACCAAAGGAAAACTTAATCAGTTATAAATCAGAGTGATTTGTCTATTAGCCTAGAAATGCTCAGCACTGCAGGTAAATAATCTGAGAGAGAGTCATGGAACATATTTTTCCCTGTCAGTCTCAAGAGGAAATAAGATTCTAAGACCTTATTTCTAATTTCCATATATCAAACCCTACATTTTAAGCCATCCAGTTTCTGATGAAGTTTTGTTATGGCAGTACTGGTGAACCAATACATAGGTAACAGTTTATGAAAATTCAAAGTTACTGACCACTTTTATCAGTGAATTGCAAATTTTCATGGCAATGGTGACATGATGAAAAATCCTTTTACTGTTTTCTTTGACGATGTCTGTATACAAAGATAGGTATCGACAAATGCTGGTACAAATTAATGAAAACATCATTTTAATTGCATTTATTTAAAGCTTTAAAGGTGCTTTTAGGAGGGGCTGGATAGATAGCTCAGTGGAATAAATGCTTGTCTGGCAAGTGCAAGTTCCTGAGTTCAGTCCTTGGTACAATAAATAAATAAATAGATAGATAGATAGATAGATAGATAGATAGATAGATAGATAGATAGATAAATAAATAAATGCGCTTTTAGGGCAAACCAGATAGCTCAGCAGACTAATCATGTGCTTAGGCGAGCACAAGGACCAGGGATCGATCCCTGGCACCACATGCTGTGCCAACCCCACCCCTAGATGTCCTGAGCCTACCATTAAGACCAGGTGTGGTGGCATATGCCTGTAATTCCCATGCTGGGGAGGCTGAATGCAGGATGATCACTGCAAATATGAGCTGTGTGGTGAGACCCTATACCAAGTACTTTTTAAAAAAATACACTTACAGAATCCTCTTAGATGTTTTATTGATGGAGTCCTATAAGTATGTCCTACTACTGTAGATTAATCACTTCTAATTGCTAGGTATAAGCTCTTTAGTTAAAGATTTAAAATTATTTTAAAATATGGAAATTTCCTTTGCACTTTCCTGAACAGTTGTACAAAAGTTGCTATAATAGTAGCTGAGCTCATGACTTTCTTCATCTTTCCATTTTACACTGAATAGATTTAAGAAAGCAATAAATGTAGCATCAAAGGGTAATTTTTAATGTAGCTTCTAAACTAAGCGCTGACTTCTCCAAAAAAGGAAGCAACAAAATTAGTAACAACCATGAACCATCCAGAGACAAGGACAACTGCTTGGACTCCTGTCCTTTGTAAAAATTGACACTAGGTGTTGATCCTGACATTTCTGCCTTGTAAATCACTTGTTTCAACTGAAGTGGATAATCCTTAAAATCTTTCTTTTCACCCAATACATTTCTTTAGCTTCTACAATGAAACATGATTTTATTAAGTCACCACAAATAAATAGGTAAAAAGCTTTTGTGATTTGGATAATAAATGAACTGCTTGGAAACGGACTGTGATTGCAGCTTCTATTTGACTTTTAGAAAGATGTAAAGGAACATTACTCTGATAAAATATTGTTTGCAATTTTCCTATCTTCCTGACAGGTCTGTGATTTGGGCTTATTTTGGTGCTTGTAACTATGCATCATATTCTTTGTCCTATTGAATAATTACCAACTTTCCCATATACTGAAATGACAAAATAATCCACATTTCAAAGTACTTGAAACCATATCACCTAAAGTCTATTCTCTTCTTTCTTATTTGATAGGATGGTACATATTGATAAATAGCACACAAAATGCCTTGTTAAGATGATACATACAACATAAGAAATTCTGTCTAATTATTACATAGTTACACCTCTGGAATGTACAGCAAATCCAATAGCAGTGTTAAGAAATGAGAATACCAAATATGATCTCAGATATAACTGCTCAACCAGTAAAACTAATATCAAAGTGCAAAATAAACACAGACAATATACAAACAATGACATAGGTTAATTTTCTTAATTTCCAAAGAATAGTCTTTGTATGTATTGAAATTGAGTTTCGTGTAACTTGCATTTTGTTACAAAATATTGTTCTCCATATTTTAGTCATTAAATATGCTGAAACAAGCACAAAATAAACAAGCGAAGTAGTTTTGGCTTGTGATCAATTCAAGACCACAGAGCTTCTATCACCATTTTGCAAATAAGTAAACATCAAATAAGTAAGGAACATCAAATATACAAGTTTGTATCATGAAAACCAAATAAAATACACGGAAATAATCATGAGGCAAATGTCACAAAAATACAGTTACTATAATCTTGCTTAAATTGAAAAGTACAAGTCAAGACAGAAATCATTCCAAGGAACACATCATGTAATCAACACAGGTTTGAGAAGTGATGACTAGCAAAGACAGAGCAGTGACATCTATCAAAAAAGCAGTAGCATATTCTGGGTGTCTTGGCGCACACCTGTAATCTCAGCACTCAGGAGGCAGAGGCAGGATGGTTGCAAGTTAGAGACCAGCCTGGGCTACAAAATGCACTCAATGGCAGCCTGAACTGCACAGTGAGAACCTGCCTCAAAATTACACATTAAAAATAAAAAATAAATAAATGAGATAAAAATAACCAGAACTCACATTTATGGAATTCTGGATTGAAAAGAAACATTATAATTTTATATAAAGGTGTGTACTATAGCATGCCTGGAATTTGAAAAAACCCAAAATTCAGAGGGAATCCAAAGTTTGAAATGAGAAGACATAGTAAAATGGTATACTAAACAAGACCATTAAGTAACAAAAACTAAATGCAAATGATTGTTATTCATTTAAGATAATGACCATTATGCAAAAGCAAATGAGGGCAAAATATGAAAGGAATATTTCATATTTCTGGGGGAAAAGTTCATGTCAACTAGGAAATTTGTAACTTTAAAACTTTACAAAATGCAAGGTCTTTTCCTGTGCTCGCTTCAACAGGTAGTCAGGCAATGGTAAGGTCTATGAAAAAGAGAGATGGATGGACTAAATGAAAGACAAGCTGTGAAATCCAGTAAATGAACATTATTGTTAGGGAGGATAAAAGGAGCAAAGTAGTTGCTCTGCCTATGTCAGGGCCAGTGACAACGGCATGAGAGGACCTTTTTTGAGCCCCGTACCTCCCAGGTCCTGCTAAGAGTCTTGAGTTGCAAAGCTCAGGAAGCTCCACACATTACCTTCAGGGTGTCTACAATGTTGTTAGAAACACAAGGAGAAAACCAACAGAATAACAAGTTTAACAATAGCAAGAGCTAGGGCCCAGAAGGATGGCTCAGTGGTCCAAAGCACCTGCTTAGGAAAGCTTAGGTGGCTGCAGGGACCACGGTGCAGTCCCTGGCTCCACATGCTGCGCCAGCCCTGACCTCAGAGCAGGCTGAGCCGGTCATAAAAATAAATAAATAAACAAACAAAAGTTTTGAAACAAGAAAATAAAATGAAATGAAATAAAATTCTTAAAAACAAATAAATGACAAAAAACAATAGCAAGAGCATCAGAAATTGCCACCAAGAAAACATGCTCCATTCTTTTTTTGTGCCCCAGTCAACTCCAAATATTTTATCTTAATCTTTGCATTAGCTACTAAGCACTTAATCTTTGCATTAGCTACTAAGCTACTAACACTGCAGCATGGACTTCAACATCAGACTCTGGGAACAGCAGGGACAAAGGCATCACTACAGAGATGTGGAGGAAACAGAAGGACCTCCTGGTAACATTTAAATAAGACTTTATGATACATTCACCAGAAATGAGTATGTAAAAGTAGTATGACAAGACTATTAAAGTATTATAAGCTAAATATCTGGAAAATAAACAAATGAAGATCATTTAAGTCATTTATATCCATAGATACATCTCACTGTCACAGCGCCTCCCTGGCAGGCACAAAGTCCTAAGTTTGACTATTGGCAAAAAATAAATAAATAAATAAATAAAATAGTGCAAGGATTATATGATATAATTATATAAGCTAATATATGTATTAGCTTATATATGAGATGCATATAACCATTGACTATTGTATCAAATGCATGATACATATGTTACAAAAATAAAATAAAAGCAACATATTTTTAAAGTGTAAAGATATGTGGGTGTCACCCTGTTTTAGTTACTTTTTTAATGTCAAGTATTAACTCCTTTTGTCTTTTATTTCCTAACGGTAGGAAATGAGTTGTTAATGATATTTTCCTCCTTGACCACATTGCCAAAGAGCAGTCTATAATAAAAAGAATTAAGTCAAAATTTGTCATGATATATTTGACATCACTGAGACAAGATCATAGAAAAATGATCAATATAATGGACTGTATTTTAAGAAACTAAAGTATTTCTTACTCACACTAATTCAGCAAGATACAGACTTAAAAATTGAGCTTCTTTTTTTAGCTACTTTACCCCTGGAATGATGATCTTTTCCACAGAAATATTTAGTGCAGGTTGTTGTAGCAATGTCTTGAATTGAGAAAGCTTAAAAACTATTTTCCTGGGCTTCACCTTCAGAGATTAAACTTTTCCACAGTATTGGCACAGAATTATGGTGTCCTCCCATCATCAATCCTTGATGATTCTGACCAAAACCTTTGTATATCACAATGGAAAAATTCCATGTAGTGTATTCCACAATGCACATTTTATTAAAATATCTGATTATTCTTAACATTGTTCAATAATTCAGCAATCATAAAAAACCTAACCATGAATAATTCAATGTGTCATCTAATATAAAGATTATTTTCTCTGTACCTGCTTGGTGAGGATAAATTCTATAAAATTCATACTTTGTCAGCCTTGTGTTACAGAATGCTCAAAAATTAATAAACTGAATATGTGCCAGTACTTGGATGAGTGTATAATTGTTGCTTGTTTAAGTTCTTTATTACTACCTAATATATTAATCCAAAATATGGTGGATTACATGCTGAAATTTGTTGTCTTGTACTTTCTGTACTTTGGATCCCCCGGCATGGCTTAGCTGCTTACTGGAAGGATTGAATGCTGGGTTAGCGATCGGACAGGACCGCCTTCAGGTTGTGGCCATGTGGCAACTTGCTTCACCAGAGTTCTAGCAAAAGAAAGAGATATTAGACTACACAAAATGGGGACTTTCTGCCATATTTTTGCTTATCTTTGAAATGAGGAAGACTAGCTTTGGGTATATTGTATTTATTAGAGGCAAATGCCTAGGCTGAGCCCACATACATCTAGAATGGATGTACAAAGGTGAATGTGTTTGTAAGCGTGGTTGTCCTGGACCAGCCTGAAAGCTGTCCACCACTCTCCATGCACCGATAGATGATCGGCTCCTTGCTGACAGTGAAATAGGAGCTGCTCAGATGCACAAGCACTATGAACAAAGATTTTTCATCAACCTAAATTTGGAAGCACGTTCTGAGATTCACATTGCAATTCTGGGGATATAGCTGAGTGACAAAAGTCCTGCCTGGCAAGGGAGACTCCAGCTAGGTACTGCCTTTAAATTAGAGCCCAGAAATCAAGAAAAAAGCGAAGTGTATTTCTAAGTTTTTTAGCATAGTAACTAGTTACATAGCTGGTTATATAGTACATAATACTATGTAATGATACTACATAGTAACATAGTATACAGAATTATGTAACTATAGTACATAGTAACATAGTATATAGTATTATGTGACTATAGTACATAGTGCACCTAACATCAAAAATAATACCTGCAACCCAGTGCCAACTATTTAAAAATGTTTGAGCTCATTCATATATCTATTCTTATACCTCTAATATAATCATTTCAGGATTTTATTTTTATTTTAAGGAAGGATCTTCAGGGTGTTCAGGGGCTCACTACTAGTTAGGACTCGTAGTGAAAGTACTATTTACAGCCCCCCAAGAGCTGGGATTATAGGCACATGCCACCATCCCCAGTCTCAATTGCCCTCTCAGAGCACTCCAGAGGTGGGAGGTGAACAGCACTGCAGGCCCAGGAATTGAAGCCTGGCCCCTGCACCTGCTGGCAGGTGCTTTAATCTGCTGAGCTATTTGGCCGGTCCCATGTTAGGATTTTTGTATGAGCTTTCTGAAATATTTTCTTCCTCATGCCTCACCAAGTTCTGACAATTTAAGTATATATTTTATGCTTCAGATTAAGAAATAAATCACATGTAAGTGTTTCTTGTTTAAGACATTCCTGAAAGTTGGCTGGTAAATAAATCAGGTGCCAAATGGAGAACTGCATAAGTGTGCACAGTACAATATTCAGAACAACTAAAGAAAGCGGGATCAAGTCAGGTATAGTAGTGGAGCTTTATACTCCCAGCACTCAGGAGGCTTAGGCAAAAAAGATGCGGCAAAAATTCAAGGCCAGCCTGCACTACACAGAGAGTTTAAGTTTAGGATGAGTTACTTATGACCCACTGAAGAAAATTAGAGGAAGGTCAAAGGAAACTCCATCATGATGACTGCTTTTATTTTTATGACTCTTATGTACAGTAAAGTAATATATGAGAACACAAAACTACAATACTCTGCAGTACAATCAACAAAATATAGAGTGCTTTATAAACAGAGTGTACTGTGGAAAAAAGACACAGGCTATATCAACAAGATCTACAGGACGGCAGAAAAAACAAAGATGGGTCTTAAGTCGGAGTGGTCAGTTGCCAGTCCAAACACTGCTCCTGTTTCAAGTCTTAACACCTGGAAACAGGCAGGATGTTAAGCAAGGAATATTTGCACTGCTAAGTCTTGAGTGAATAAACTTTGAAATATGTTATTACATAGATACAAAACCGCCAATGCATTATTTCTTCATTGTATCAAAGACTCCTCATAGTTATTTTATAAACCTGAGTCTGAAAATTGTTAAAAATGAGTAGAGGATAATTTCTGAAATTTGACATAAGATATATTAGAACATTGCATAGGAGAGACACGTTTCCTCGCTAACATTTGTCAGATATTAAATAAAAAAATTCTAATTGAATAAAGTGTGAAGTGATTTTGTATTTACTAACATTTACATAAACTTTTTGCTATGTTTATTCTTCTATGTTTTGACACAAGTTTCTGGAATGTAGTGACAGAACCACAATCAAGGTAATCAAGCTGATCTTTAAAGATCTGCATTGAAACAGAAATTAAAACTGTAAAATATTTTATTAAGGCAGTTACACATAAGTGCCAATTTATATAATGCTGTTATATAATGCTGTAACACTTGGCTGTTCTGCACAACTATCTTTAAAATTGTGGGTATTCATTAGATAAGGTCCATACTAGTTGAGATGAACATGATAAGTACTGATCTAAATTTGCAACAAGTAATGAGAAAATTATCTTTTTATTACATTCCCCTTTAATTGATTTTCATTTTTATGTAATTTTATTACTTTCAGTAAGTAATAATAATGAGACAGTTTCAATACATGGTCGTAGGCCAGCCACAATAATTAATACAATGCATATTGTTGTCTTTATAGTAGTCGTTCAGAGCATAAGATACAGACATAACTTTTCTAAACACAATTGGTGCAAATATTCTCAGACTTTCTAACAGAAGTTCGCTGTATGTATAATCCAATCGTCCATAATAGTAGTGAGTTCCGGCAATGTCAGAATCTACTGACTTCACCATTTCACAGCTCAGCGTACTAATCTTGCTTTTCTTTTACATTCCCCTTTAAGTTGAAAAATCAGCTGCAAATATGGAAAATGAAGGATTAGTAAAAAATGGAATAAAATTACTTGACAAGTATTAAACATGTGGAGTTCTATAACAATTGGCGTGGTGGCTCACGCCTGTAATCCCAGCACTCGGGAGGCTGACACAGGAGGATTGGTGCAAGTTCAAGACTAGCCTGGGCTACAAGTGAGCTCAAGGCCAGCCTCAACTGCATAGTGAGACCCTGTATCAAAAAGACAAAAAAAAATTGTATCTGTTCAATCAGAAATAAACCAAACATTTTTATTTCCAAATTTTAATTCAGCTTATTAAGACATTTGGGTTTCCTATAATGGTCATATTCATCATAAGAAATTTGTGCCTCTACAGGATATATTTATTGCCTCTTTTCCCCCAAAGCCCTTTCCTCCATGCAACCCTCTTTTCTCCCTATTTACAAAGCTTTGTTTCCATTTTATCCATTTTGTCATTTCCCTCTTCCCCTCACTAGTTCCATTTGAACTTTCTTCTCATTTCTCAGTACTGACTGTATAGCTTGGTCCTTATTTATCCTCTCAGTTTCCCACACCTAGTAGACAGTGTGACATTTATACATGTGAGTCTGAATTATTTCACTTAAGGGTATGGTCTCAAGCTTGCATCCACTTAGCTAACAATGTCTCCAGTTTGTCCTTCTTCATCACTGAGTAGTACTCCATTATATAAAACATTTTTGTCTATTCCTGTTGATGGACATTTGGGTTATTAACAAGACTTTCTCATGGCAAACTGTGTATGTGCATATATTGCTATTGTATATTTTGAGTTCTCCAGGAAGATACACACAAGGAGAACAGCTAGGCTCAGATGACCCCTAATGCTAGTTTTTTAAGGGATCTTCATGATAATTTTTATAGAACTTGCCCTAACAATAAAGAAGTGTTTCTTTTTCCTGACATCCTCTCTGGTATTTATTATAGGTTGATTTCTTGATGATAGTGATTTTTCCCACAGTGAAATGGATACTCAGAATTATTTTGACTTGCATTTCTTGAATAACAAGTAGTGTAAAACATTTCTTTGTTTTTAATTTTTTAAAAAATTGTTTATTTATTTATTTATTTATTCATCCTTGTTTCAGAACTTTTGTTTGTTTATTCATTTTTATGGCCGGCTCAGCCTGCCCTGAGGGCAGGGCTGGCACAACATGTGGTGCCAGGGATCGAACTGTTGTCCCTGCAGCTGTCTAACCTTTCTTAAGCAGGTGCTTTAGACCACTGAGCCATCCTGCCGGACCAAAACATTTCTTATATTTAGTTTTGTTTGTGTTGCTTGTTTTATTTGAGAAGTGTGTATTCATTTCTGATATCTATTTCTGGATGGGTCTTTAAATTTGCATACATGTTCTTGTGTTTTTTTCAGTTCTTTACATGCTCTACGTATAATTCCTTTGCCTGAAGGGTAACTTGCTGATTTTTTTTCCACTCTGCTCATTGCCTTTTCTTTCTATGGGTGCTTTCTATTGCTATGCAAAAGCTTTTTAATAGAATGTTAAAGTGTTGAACACTGTTAAACAGTGTTGAACAATTGTTGAATTGTTTCCCCTGTGATATGGGATTTGTTCATCAAACTTTTGCCTTTGCCAACACCTATGTCTCCTGCCTTTAGGAGTTGTCCTTAGTCTCTCTTTCAACAGATTTAGTGTTTCTGTTTTACACTTGAATCTTCAATCCTTTTTGATTTTAGTGTATGGTGATAGATGTGGGACTAGTTTTAATCTTTGGCACTTGGAAAGCCTGTTTGTCCAGCACCATTTATTATAGACACCTACTTTTTTGTTTTCCAGTGAACAGGTTTGGCCCCCTTGTCCAAGATAAGGTGACTAAGTGTTTTTTTTAGTTATTTCTGCATCTTCTAATCTGTTCCATTGATTTTCTACCCCCCCCCCTTTTTTACCAATACAGTTTTGCGTTTTCTAAACTAAATTCTACTTTCAATATTTTGGTATAGTTGTAGTGCCTATGGAAGTAAAAATAATTGTTTGTAATGTAGAATGTGTTTCTGGACTTAGTTACTTCAGACACCATATGAAAAGAATCATTTATAAAATATTAATGCCTTAAGCTAAGTAAAAATGTTATTTATTTTGTTTATCTGTAAACTTAGAAAGAACTGAATTCGCACTACCTGTGTATTACAGATTTAGTAATGTAGCTATTCATACCATATGTGGTGCAGAGTGTAATTGGGTGATTCATTTGGTTCAGTTACATTAATGTGTTCTTATCTACTACAATGTACCTTCTTTCCCTGAGGCCATTTAAATGAATTGAAATAAGATGAAAGTGAACACTATTCACACATCCTTTAATAGGGCACTAATCTCTGAATTCATCTCCCAAGCAGTACCATTTTTATCTTCTAGGCTTGGCATGAGTCAATTCCACTGGCTTCCAATGTTTGACGTTTCTTTCACTGTAATGATAATTTATGTGCATGGAAGTATCAATATGCAGATTTTTTAGCTGTTAATATTATTTCAGTTATCCAGAGCACCATGAGAAATAAACAATAGTGTTTCAACAGCCCATCAGTCTCAGTAAGCGTAAGATCTAGGCTGTAGGCTCTTTCACGATTAATTAGCCTTTATACACCCACACTCACAAGACCCAGATTTCAGTGATCTTCTAATTGATGGAGTTCCTTTGAGTCTTGTATGAGTATGTCCAAACTCATTCCTGGAAGCAAGTATTACCCTAATACCAAAGTCAGAGAAAGATCCATATAAAAAAAGAGAACAACAGAGACTGAGAATGGTGGCACATGTCTGTAATCCCAGCACATGGGAGGCTGCAAATAGGTGAAACAATGTGAGTCTGATCTATGTAGTGAGACCTTGTAAACCCTGTATTAATTTTTTTTAAAAAGAGAAATAACTGCAAGCCAATATTCCTGATGGACATAGACACAAAAATCGTCAACAATATATTTATTGGCAAGTAGAATGGAATAAATCATCAAGATTATACATTACAATAAAGTAGGATTCATTCCAGGGTGGCATTGATGTTTCAACATATTTAAATCAATAAATGTAATACATCTTATCAAGACAGTCAAGGAAAAATGATCATAAGATCATCTAAATACACAGAATAAAAGCATTTGAGAAATTCCTACAACAATCCATCAGATAAGCACTACGGGAAATTGGAATACGTGTTTTTTATCTCAAGCTAATAAAAGCCAAGCGAGACAAGCCCATAGCCAATATTACACTAAATGATCAGAAATTAAAACTTTCACTTTAAAAACAAGAATAAGACAGGATATGTACTCTCACCATTCCTATTCAACATAGTTCTAGAAACACAGGCCAGAGCAATTAGACATGAGAAAGAAAGAAAAAGAACAATGATAGGAAAGGAAATGAAATGGTACTCTACATAGAAGAATCCAAAAGCTCTACCAAGAGACTTACAGATTTAATGACCTCATTGTGATTTGCGTTTTCTTCAATACTGTGCTCTCTATGTATATCATGCCGATGAAGTTACAGCATATTCAATTCATGTGGTTCAATAATAATTGTATCTGGATACCACATTGTTCTCTTTGGCTAGATGCCAGGTATTAAATTTGTCTCCTTTTTTTCAATTGTTTATACTTTTTCTCTTCTTAATTTCTCATCCAATTCTTTACTTCTTCCAGTTTTACATGCATTTATCTGGTAATGAATGACTGGTTGGAAGACATTATGCATTATTACCAAATGCTGTGTCATTCATATTCCTTTGTTAAGTGAAATTCTTAGGGTAGGGGATAACTTAGCTCAGTAGTTTAAGTGCCTGTTCAGGCAAACACAGGCAGTTACAGGGATCCAGGGTTCAAGCCCCAGACCCACAGGCCTTACCTGGTCCATGGTTAAGGTAGCCTGAGCCAGCCAAACAAACAAGCAAACAAACAAACAAAAAAAGTACTTCTCAGCTTTGAGACTGGGTATGTGGCACATGCCTAAAATCCCAGCGCTTTGGGAGGCTGAAAACAAGAAATCACAGGAGTCCAATCCTATAGATCCTGTATCCTCTGTCCTAAATACATTAAAAAATAGTTCTGTATCACTTGAACTTTTTTTTGTTTTAATATTATTTTGTACTCTCTTTTAAAAGATAATTTAGAAAAGGATCTTGAGAACCAATGAATTTTCTTCTTGAGAATACAATTTTTCTCTGTATAGATCTCACGTAGAGGCATCCCATGTTCGTGTTACTGCTGTTCCACAACTTGTAATTATCCTTGCTAGAATAGTAGGCACGACACTTATATTACTTAGTCTGAGAGCAAAAACTGCTTATCTGTCTTGTGGCAATGAAGAGCCAAAATATGAAATTTTTTGTTGAGAAAATGATTCATTTTTTGTGTATTTGTGTCTGGTGAATTTATTCTTGGACACTGATCCTATGGCAGAGTAAGCAGAATACTTCTACTGGCCCAGGCTGTACAGAAGGAAAATAGGTCCAAGATAGTCTGGGTCATTTATTCACTTATTCTCACCTTCAGTCTTAGCTCTTATTGTTGTGCAGTCCTGCCTTTAAGTTAAATAAGACATTCAGGCTCAACTTAGAGATGAATATAATTAGCTCCTGAGCATATTATTCAGCATAACCTTACAGGCATAGGAAAGAAATGAGAATTTTTTAAGTTTTGATAAGTCCACTAGTATTCACAGATCTTTTTGAATTTTATAATCTTCCCAGAGCCTGTAATCCCTAGAGCACTCATGAACTGTGAAAAAACCATGAAATTCACATATGGTCAAAAAATGCCTATAAATGCCTATTTTATTTATTTTATTTTGTTTATTTTTGAGACAGAGTCTCATTATGCAGTTTAGGCTGGTCTTGTGCTCAATTTTGTAGCCCAGAAAATGCTATTTTTAACATTTAAACCCTAGGGGTTTGATCCCCAGGCCTGGCATGCCAACCCTGCCCCCAGGGCACACTGAGACTGCAATTGAGGCTGGGCATGGTGGTGCACGCCTATAATTCCCGATCTTGGGAGGTTGTAAATAGGGGGACCACTATGAGTTCCATCTAGTGATGGGACTCTGAACACCCTGTAGATCCTCCCTAAAATTCACAAAATAATGACAATAATAATTATATTATAAAATAAGATAAAGTTTAAACCCTAAATATGTTATGCCTACAACAGTTATATAATTTAATAAAATAGCATATTATTAAAAGCTTAGAAGACACAGGGAAATTTGGTGGCATTACAAGTATTGTAGGACTTTAAGTAGAAGAAAACCAGGACATGAGAGATAGCCACAGCAGTGTGGAATGCTGGGATCCAAGGCTACAACCAATCATCAGCAAGAATTGAAAAATCTGCCTGATCTGCTACTTGCAAACCTTTCAGAAAACAGAAGTTGCAAAGGGTGTATGTGGTTTCTCTGAAATTGTGGAGATGTCTGGAAAATTACTAAGTTCCACAAGTGACTGAGGCTGGAAAATCTAAATCCTAAATTTGTAAGGGTATATTTTTTATTTCATTATCAGAAAGCAAACAGTAATGCATACACATGTTTTAATGTAGGCTAAAATTACAAACTAATGAAAGAGATATGAAAAAAAGAGAATATTGAACAATGTATTTATCAAAATTAGTCAGAAATAAAAATATTTTAATTTGAAAACAAATTCAACATAAATAACTGAATATATTTCAATTTAATGTGAAATAAATATGGTATCTTCTACTAAAATTCACTACAAAGTGAAAAAAATTATATTGAAAGTATAAGTATATAAATCAAGATTTGCCTATTGTCTGGATAAGTATATTCATAAATTAGTCAATAGCATTTTTGATTACATGGCAAAACTATTGAGTAACCAAAGGATATGTTGTTGAAAATACACACGAATGTGATTAATAGAATAAAAATGAGTGAACTTTTAACTAGTTCTGCTGCAACAAAAGTAAATGAATTGGATCAAGGACTTGACTCTACAATGCAACATTATGAAAGATGTAGAAGAAATACTTTCTGATTATAAATTAGTTTAATGATACTTCTACAGAAAAAAATAAAACAAAAACATCTTTCGAGTGAGATTCAGCAGGAAAAAACAGTCCATTGAGCTTCCCGAAGGATGTTTTGACATTTATTTATTTATGTATGCATTTTATACTCCTATGGGTTTAACAGAGTGCCTGTCCTATATTATACAAATGCTACACCACTGAATTACAAAATGAGCCCAAACGTGTGTGTGAGGGTTGTGGCACTGAAAATCAAACCTACGTTTTCCAAAATGCCAAAGATGTACTGTATACCACTGGGCCATATACACTCTCTCTTTCAATCTTTTCTTAGTTTATTTACTTTTCCTTTTCCTTCCTTCCTTCCTTCCTTCCTTCTTTCCTTCCTTCCTTCTCTCTTTCTGACAGGTTAAGTGTGGGCAAGATACCCATCATGTCATGCAAGTATGAACTTGAGACTACTCTGTGGAGGAGATAGCTTGGCTGTCTGTAACCCTTCCTGGTGTGCCATTCCAGCCATCAAAACCGGGCATGGTGGTGCATGCATGTAATCCCAGCGCTAATTTGACTGAGACAGGAGAATCACTAAGAGTCTGTACTGCATAGTGAGAAACTATAACAATAAATAAATAAATAAATGATTTAAAAAATTAAGTATTGGGAGTGTCTGATGCAAAATATGCTGAGTAAAATGAACTAAAAATATTTATTGTATGATTTTATTTACATAATAAATACAGACAAAACCATATCAGTAGTATGCATGGTCAAAATTAATGACCTCATTCCCTAGTAAACAAAGAAAAATATTCCTTTTAGGGGATTAAAAGAAGAATAACTTAAAAAAAGAGAATAACTTTTCATTTTCCTTTCTCCGGTACTTTTTTTAAATCAAATACAAGTATGCATTGACTTACGACACAATAGGCACCAAAAGCAGGACTATGATATAAATTGCTTAAAAGTTACTGTGGATAAGAGGAGCAATTAAAATGCTTGAGAAAATATCAATCTGGAGCATTGGATATGGGGAGTAATGATTTCCTTGGAGGAAACAGGAATGTTGAGTTAGCAAGCAGCACGTAATTAAGATACAGAAGTAGGCAAGGCAAGTTTTTGCATCATAAGTGATTTTAAGTCATCAGAACCTGTGATTTTTTTTAAGTTGAGAAAAGACAAATACAAATCAGAGAAACGGAAGAGACTTCACAAAGTATCTGAATTCATATACTGCCAAGTGGGCTGCAGAAACAGTTCAGTAAAATAAGTGCTTGCCTGGCAAACTCGAGATCTTGAGTTCAGTCTCCACTACCGGAAAAAAAAAAAAATTATATGCTGCTAAAATTATTTCAATGAAGGGCCATAGTACTGTTGAATATACAAATGGTCTTAGTTACTTTTTACTCGTTGCTGGGACAAATAAATAACATTCAAAATGAAAGAAGGAAAGGTTTATTTAGCTCACAGTTCATGGAGGTTTCAGTCCATGTTCGGCTGACCCAAGGCTGAGTGGAACAGGGCAGAGAGCATCCAGTTCATGGTGGCGGAACAGCAACAATGGTGACGGAGGCAATGGAACAACCAGGGAGAAGATAGTACATTCAGGGAAGTGTAACTTATCCTCTAATTAAAACATGATTGTTAGAATTCACCATTTTAATGAGACAGCTAAATGAATTATTGTAAGTAAAAGAAAAACATGCCTATATACTTTCCTATAATGGTGGTACATCTTAATTAGAGAATTATGAAATATATATAATGAAAAGTATAGTTATTATTTTAAGTAAAGTTATTATTTTAGAATGTAACATGGCTATAGTAAAATTATAGCAGTTATCCTGTCCCATACTGGGACCATATTAAAATTACTATCACATTAATGATTTCTACTAATACATTATTGAAAAACAATTTTCTAAATTTAGTTGTGAATATGCTATATGTTAGGTTGGAAGATCGTTCTTAAATGTCGGATAGTAATTTATTTTAAGACACTTGGTTAGAACAAGTATCACAATTTCATTTCCAAAACATTTTCAAAGAAAACATTTGTCTGACATACAAATAACTTTTTTTCTTAAATAGTGATATGTTTAATTCTGTAAAAATTATAATTCTTTAAATTATCAGAACTCAAACTAAATATATGAAAGAGATGTAATCATTAATATATAATTATATATATTGGTATTACTATATTTGCAGAATAGTTTTATGTTCTTGAATCTCATGAATATTACAATAAACTGTATATATATAAATATGTGAAAAACAAAACTATAAAAAGTAACATTATAAATTACTATCATAAGAAGCTATCCATATGTTTAAACCAGAAAATTAAGGTAATCATAGTCTCTGTCAATAATTTTCTATTAAATTTAAGAATCTATCCATTTTTGCAGCTTTTGTTTTGTTGGTACATATATCTATATTTTTAGAAAAGTAAGATACATCTATTAATACATAACATATTAAAGTGTGAAGAAATTGCATTGTGCTAAATAAAACATTTCAAAACACAAGAATATACATAATGCTTTCCTAAGCTATTATTGTCAATATGTTAGGTACATTACATGTATTTACCGATTGGGATGTTTTTGGTTAATGACAGTTTACAAAGATGTAGCTTTATTGCAAGTCAGTGAGCAGCAGTATTGGATTATGCATATGTGTTATTCCTGTTTCTCTTCCCTTTGTTTCTTTAAACTATCATAATGTACGAAGAGGTAAGATTTACTGCACCATGCATTTAATAAAAGTATTTTACAACACTCAAAGGAGCACTGAATTCTTTTACATGCATTCACTTAATGAGAAAACTGAATTATAATAATATTGATACAGAGTTAAATATGATTTTCACTAATGCAATTTAATTGTGCAGTAACTTGAAAAATTATATACTGAATAATTGTGTGTGTGTGTGTGGGGGGGTGTGTATAGGAATACTTCTTTAACAAGTTCTGTGTTTTAATGGATCATAAGCTGCTAACAAAATAAGCAGACTTTATTTTAACTACAATGAAGAATGAAGAAAAGAAAATATGTGAAAACTTCAGCACCACAAGAGAATGGCTCTTAGGGGCAGTGAAATAAATAAACTGATGTTTATGTATGTCTAGCTTCTGGGAGTGAGAGAACCTACACAGTCCTGACAAATGTTGTGCATCCTGGACTAACTCTGAGATGAACAGATGAAGGAGGAAGAGAGGAAGCCAAGAAGACCAGAATGGCAATGGTAGGAAAGAGAGAGAGAAATAGAGAGAGGAGAAAAGTTATTCCAACTTAAATATGTTTGGATAGGACCACCCAAGAAGCAAAATGAAAACTCTGGAATTCACATGACGTTGTTAGAGTTTATTTTCCCCAACAGTTTAAGTAACAAATCCATGAAATTCAAGGAGGACCTTTTATGAAATGTACTTTTTATATGGAAAAAAATGAGTGTTAGATTCACATTATTTTGATTCTAAAGAGTCAAATACAAAAAAGTAATTATAGGAATAAAGATAAACAACATGAGAAGATCACTTTTTAAAAAATCAAAACCCAGTAGAAATTACTACTTATATGAAGAAACAAAAAAGTGACCCGAGTGAAAGGGAAATACAAATCAAGAAAAGAAAAAGAAAATCCAACTTATATTCACCCACATAACTTGTCAGAAGCTCTGATAAATGATACTCATAATATTTAAGTACAGCTTGCTATTTCAGTTAAACTCAATATAGTTGTACTAGTATTTATCAGAGAATAAATAAAGAATGCTACCATAGGATCAACTGTGACCAACACTGACTGACCATGCTATGGTAACAGACTGCTAAATGGATAGAGAAGGGTAAGGAAAAAAAATCTGTATGCAACAATTAATTCACAAAGTAGATGAACATGCTACTGGCAATTGTACTCAGGACCCTCCACTTGCGAGGCTAGCACTGTGCCTCTACGCTATGCCTCTGGTCATCTATACAATTTTCAAGTCGTTTACTTTTTAGAAATGCACCTAGCTCAATATGTGGAAGTAATTGTACATACATCTACAAACAATGAGTTTATTTAAAACTTGGTAGACATTAAACAGTTGCAGAAACAGATGAAATTCAACATCAACATTATTGAAAAAACAACTCGAATTTTTCATTTTCATTCAGTTTTCATTGTGTGTAACTAGTGTCATATGTGAGCAAAAATAATTCATAGTTTCTTATGCAGATATAATTTGAAGTATGTGTATAAGAAAAAGAAACATTTAAATCATGGAAGTTCACACTATTATATTCCTTTAAACTAGATATATTACATACCCAAGTCTATAATAAGTTTTTATATAATTTATTGTATAATTGTTTAATTTTATTTTATGTATTAAATTTGAAATTTATTTGAGAAAACATGAAGTTACTCGGAAGTCAAATTTCACTACTGTAGTTCGTAGAGGCTGTCAGTTCCTTCTCACATCACGATGCTGAGAATGGAATTTGTTTATTGCAAAATAATTAGCATTAAAATTGTATGGCAAACTCTGCCTTATTCCACAAAAAGTTACATTTTGCAGTCATACAACTGGACAAACAGGTGCAGGTTTGCATTTTAAAATGGTCAACTAACTTATTTCTTGGCACACAGTAGTAAGTGCTCCATCTCATGATTTAGGGAATAAATAGACTGAACAGAAATGAGTTTATAAATGCATTCTCACAAACATATGTAATACATAGAATTTAAAGCATTAAGTTTGAAAAATGTTAAAAGAGTGAATTTGATGATTTCAGGAAAGATAATCACTCTTTACTTACAAAGTTTTGTCTTTCACTCAGTCTGCATATGCTCAGTGAAATGACAAATTTGATCCACATTAGTTCTTTTCTTTTCACAACTTCTGCCCATTCACTGTACTCTTGAAATGATGGGTTTAGTTTGCACATATATACTAGTATAATCAAACTTTGCTTTGGAACAATACACTCATATGTTCATTTGTGATACAGCTTCACACTACTTATTGTTCCATAAAAGTTTGACAGCATTTCACATCTCTCTGAAATAAATTTTCATTGATTATTAATTATTTATTGGACCCATTGTGAAAGAAAGTCTTATCCTTTCTAAAGTCTATTCAAAGTTTTGATTATGTAACAGTAAATACTACAGGCAAATGACAATTTAGTATTAAATTTAATTGCCCTCAACAGCAGTGTACATTTAAAAGTAGTAATACCGTTAGTTTCACTTTATTGGATTGACAGTGTACCATAATCTCTTTCAAATGGTAGAAATAACTTTGAGCTATAATTCTTTTATTACAGAAAAATATTTGCTTACTAAAACACCTTAACTGAACACACATGCTATTTCATTGACTTAAATTTTGCTCCTTTTTCTTAGCATATAAATGTCTATTTTTACTATAATCTGTGAAGCTACTAACATAATTACACATCTAAAGAAGTCCGTATGGGCACTGGAATGATTCACCATTTTTATTCAGATCATACAATGTGAAGGATATTCTGCAAACATTGGTACCATAATGAAAAAAAGGAAAGAATCAATAAGTATATGTGTACTGCTAGACAAGTGTTACAAAGAGATGTCTGGTTATTTAGCAAGAGGGTTCAATCCTGCCAAGTCAGTGACTATAAATTTAAACTGACAATGTGTACTGTAAATTAATTATGGATATGTGTCATACTTACTGTTTTAATTAATAAAAATAATTGATTTTAGCTATTACTTAGGCAATAATTTTACTACATGTTAGTGACTAAAAACTTAAGTTTTTCAATTATTATTAATTTAATTGATTAATTTCAAATTGAATGTTTGGAAGCATTTCTCCTAGTCTTTAGCATACATTCTGGTAATTACCAGTATCAAGAATGAGTAAGAACAGTTATTGACACTATTTTTATTTGGACTATCAAAAAGAATATTTGCTTAGAAAATTAATAATATATGACTGGCAAAATAAACTAGAAAAAAATGGAAATCTTTCCTCCAAGTTGTCACAATATTTAATCTGTGTGTAGAATGACAAAATTTACATGGAAATATATGAGCAAAAACTAATATAAGGGCCAGTGAGATAGCTCAGCAGACTAAGTGCCTGCTTTAACAAGTGCAGGGACCAGGGTTCAATCTCTAATCCTGCATGCCATACAAGCCCTTCACCTAGGGCACACTGAGCCAGTGACGAAGTGTGGGCCTAGTAACATACCTGTAATTCCAGCCCTGGGAAGCATGAAAACAGGAAGATCACTGTGAGTCCAAGCTGCATAGTGAGAGCCTGAAGCAAATATATAAAATGAAAAAAAATCTAATATAAACAAAAGTTCATATTTGTTTCTTTACTTGAATTACATTTAGCATATATATATATATATATATATATCAAAGCAAAGCAATTTATTATGATGGTTCCTTTTCAAAATGCATATAGATAAATAGATGGGCACTATTTAAAAATAAATCGTAAGATAACCTTTGGAAATAGAAATGCAAGTGTAAGCATAGGTATTATTTTTAGTAAAAAAATAATACATGCTAATGAAGATTATATGACCTCTGAAGCCTATTAAAAGAATATTTTATGAAAGAAAGTCTTCAGACAAAATTATGCAGATGAATACTATAAAGACTGTCATATGTTAGCTATGTAGACCATTTAATTTAATTTGAGATTTTATTCTCCTGAATAATTATATAAAGTTCAAACAACAAAAAAATTTATCTCATACATGTAACTCTACCATACTTATTTAAATGCATTTTAATTTATTTATTTGCATAAATATTTCTCTTTTTCTATAGATGTCATTAATTTCAATGAGAAAGAAATATCAATGAGACAGTTTCAAAACAGGTGAGGAGGACACTTACAATAATTAATGCACTTTCAAATTTTTGGTCGGCAAACTGAAGTTGTTAACCATCCAGAAGAGCAGCTTAATATTATTAACCTATAACATAGGTGCTTGAGCTTAACATCTTTATCTTTCTGAATATCAAACTCTTTAGCCATAACATGGAACAGGTATTTTCCAACAATCATTGATATTCAAAATTGTCAATTCCTAATAAATGTGAAAAAAACAAATACACATTTTTGCACAGAAATTTAGAAATCTAAGTATTTACAAAATTGTACAAGGACAATTCTATGGCTTTTTATTTCCTTGTCTCTTATTCTCTTTTATTACCCTTTTAAAAATTCACTTGAGAGTAAGTATAGGAATAATCAATAGAACATAAGAAGCAATACACACTTAGAAGACCAAACTTTGTTTTAATATTACACATTGCTATCCTCAATGTAGTTTCTTGGTTCACATATATCAGCATATATAGTCAGTTAGAGTGCGAATTCTGCCAATTAACTGATAATTTCAAACTTGATGGTGATTCTTAGGACCATTTCTTTCAACACTTTGTGTATATAAATGTATGATTTTGCCCCTGTCATGCATCTTAACTTTTCTCCTTGCTCTCTCTTTATTATTTAATTCTTAAATTCTCACTTCCCATTTAACTGTTATCCACTTTCATTTTTATTTCTTCTTTTGAGTTGTTACACTAAGGGGAGTAAAGGATATCTACACACGTAGGTCTTTATTTCACTTGTATATTCAAGGCGCATCTACTTACATATGAAGACTTTGAGTTTATTTTACTTTATAGCTGAGTAATACTCCATTGTATAAAAACACATCTTTTTTATCGATTCTTCAGGTAACAGATATTTTGGTTCTTTCCAAGTTTTGGCTATCACGTATTGTGCTGCTACAAACATAGGTGCACATATATCATTATAATATGATGTTTTCAGTTCTTTAGGGAAAATTCCAAGTAGGGGATAGCTGGATCAAATGGGATTTCCAGTTTCTAGTCTTAGGGTTTTTTTTTTGTTTGTCTTTTGTTTATTTGTTTGGTTTAGCTTTTTTTTTTTTTTTTTTTTTTGCAGGACCGTGGTTCGAACTAACAGTATGACACTTGCCAGACAGGCACTTGTGCCAGGGAGCTATCCCTCTAGCCTCTAGTCCCTAGTTTTTTAAGGCTTCTCCACAATGATTTCCATAATGGTGACACCAGTCCTCCTTCTCACCAGGAGTGGAGAAGGATTTCTTTTTCCCCCAATTTTTATTGCTGGCAGATTTCTTTATGATAGTCATTCTTTCTGCTGTGAGTTGGTATCTCAGTGTTCTTTTAATTTGAATTTCACAGATGGCTAATGATGTGGAACATTTTTTCAAGTATTTATTATCTTCTAGTTTGTTTTCCTCTGAGAAAAGTGTGTTCATCTCAGATGCCTAATTCTGGATTGGGTCTTCAAATTTTGGGGCCCTAATGCTTTTAGTTCTTTATAAGTTCCAGAGAGGAGGCCTTTTTCTGAATGCTTGTTACGATTTTCATCAAATTTGTAGACTGTCTTTTCACTCACAGCTTTTGACATGCAAAAGCTTCTCAATAAGAGAAGTTCCTAGTTTTCAATTCTTTCAAATATTACGCGTGCAGTTTGATTTTTGTTTAAGAAGACTTCGCCTACACCAATGTCTCCAAGATTTCCTCCTATTTTCTTGTCCAGGAGACTTAGCGTTTCTTTTTTAATATTTAGAACTTTATCCCATTTTGACTTTAGTTTATTAGATGGTGATAGACCTGGGTCTAGCTTTAGTTTTCAGTATGCAGAGAGCCAGCTTTTCGAGCACCAGTTGTTAAAGAGGATACCATCCAGTAAGCGCTGGAAGCATTACCTTTGTTAAAGGTAAGATGACTGTTTGCAGTTACTTCTGCATTTTCTAATCTATTCAGTTCATCCTTAGCTCAATTTTTTGAATACTATACTTATTTTATTACAGTATACTTGTAGTATAATTTCAACTCAGGAATAGTAACACCTCCTGCTTTGTCTTTCTTGCCTAGAACTGCCTTTGCTAATCTAGTTCTTCTCTGGTTCCAAGTAAATTTGAACAATGATTTTTCTACTTCTGTGAGCTATGTTGGTGGTAGTTTGATAGAGATTGCATTAAATCTGTATAACAGTTTAGGGAGTATGGCCATCTTCACAATACTGATTCTTCCTATCCAAAAGCAGATAATATTTTTCCATTTTCTGAAATCCTCTAGGATTTCTTTTTTCAAAGTAGTGAAATTTTCATTGCACACATCTTTTAATTCTTTAGTTAGATTAATTTCTGTGCATTTCATTTTCCATGGTGTTATTCTAAAATATATTGTTTCCCACATTTCCCTTTCAGTGCGTTTGTTATTTGTGTAGAGGAATGCTACTGACTTTTGGGTATTGACTTTGTATCCTGCTATACTGCTAACTACGTGTATTAATTCGAGAACTTCTTGGTGGAGCCTTTGGGTCTTCCAGAAGGAGTACCATGTCATCTGTAAATAATAATAGTTTCACTTCTAATTTACCCATTCTTATTCCTTTTATTTCTCTCTCTTGTCTAATGGCTGTAGCTAATGATTCCAGAACTATATTGAATAGGAGTGATAGAGTATATCCTTGCTTTGTACCAGATTTGAAGGCAAGAAACCTCAGCGTTGCCCATTTAAAATTATATAAGCCATTGCATTGTCGTAGATGGCTTTTTATCAGATTGAGGGAGAGGCCGTCTATTCCAATGTTCTATAGGAATTTGAACATGAATGAGTGTTGAACTTTGTCAAAAGTCTTTTCTACATTAATAGAGTTAATCAAGTGGTTTTGAGATTTGGTTCTATTGATATAGTGTATTACATTTATAGATTTGCATATGTTGAACCATCCTTATATCCCTGGTATAAATCCTACCTGATGATGGTGTATAATCTTCTTAATGACTTGCTGCATTCTATTTTCAAAGATTTTATTGAGGATTTTTGCATCGATGTTAACGAGAAAGATTGCCCTGTAGTTCTCTTTTTTTTAGTTGCATCTTTCTCTGGTTTTGGAATGCTTGTTTCCTTTGCAATTTCATTGAAGAGTTTAAGGAGTATTGGGATTATATCTTCTTTAAATTTCTTGTAGAATTCACCTATGAATCCATCAGGACCTGGAATTTTCTTTGTCAGTAGATTTTTGCTATTACATTTTGAATTTCATTGGCTGTAATTAATAGTTGTTATATCTTCTTGATTCAGTACTGGTAAATTTTACCTTTCTAGGAATCTGTCCATTTTATCTGTGTCTTCAATTCTGTGAGAGTAAAGATTATCAAAGTACCTATTAGTGATCCTCTGAATTTCCGTTTGGTCTGTGGAAATTTCATCCTTTTCATTCTTTATTGCATAAATTTCAGTTCTTACTTTCCTCTTTTTTGATGACGTTAGCTAGGGGCTTATCAATTGTATTTAATCTTTCAAACAACTGGAATTTGATTCATTAGTTCTTTGTATTGTTTTGTTCATCTTGATTCAAATAATTTCTGCACTAATCTTTACAATTTTCTCCCACCTGTGAGCTCTGAGTTTGCATTCCTCTTCTTTTTCTAGATTTTTTGAGGTGCAGCATTAGGGAATTTATTTGTTCCCATTCTGTTTTCCTAATGTGTGAGTTCACAGCTATAAATTTTACTCTAAGAACTGCTTCACTGCATGCCATAAATTCTGATATTCATAGAGCTTGAAATATAATTTATGGGAAATCTTTGGGCAAATATGTATGAAGTTACCTAAATTTACAAGGCATACTAGTTATATTTTTATTTATTTATTTATTTTTTTGTCTTTTTGAGACAGGGTCTCGCTATGCACTTGAGGCTGGTCCTGAGCTCACTTTTGTAGCCCAGGCTGGTCTCGAACTCGCACCAGTCCTCCTGCCTCAGCCTCCCGAGTGCTAGGATTACAGGCGTGCGCCACCACGCCCGGCGCCCCATACTAGTTATATTTTAATCTATGTGTTGTTCAAATATTTTAGATGAAACTTTCACATGATGAGGATAACTATGCACTCTAGACTCTAGAAAGAACTGTCTAATATTGTTAAAACAATTATGTAAACATCATGTATAATTGAGAATCTAACATTTAAATGTTGTTGTTGATAAAATATTCTGTATATGTAGGAATAAAGTATTTCATGTCAGATTCATAACAAATATATAGCAACTCTAAACTAATATTTAAACATTTTATGCACAACTTCCTTCTGGAGTGGGTTGTATCATTCATTTGGAACAACTTATTGAAATAACTATCATGTGTGATGAAATTTATCTATCTCATACTCTGTATTATTTTATCATTACAGATTTCCACTAGGTTAAAGATCCTTTGGTGTTACAATGAAAATGTCATTTGTAATCTTATATTTACTGTGAATATATAAATATGTAGCTTTGTCATATGGTCCAAAAATGTCTGGTAACATATTAAACTAAAGTTGCACAATATTTCACATTTCAAAGGCACTTTACATATGTTATTTTATTACATGAATAATCTTGTGAATGAGTAGAAGAGTTAACTAAAATAAGTTTAGAGCTTAAAGACTGCATCATGGGAAGCTTTTATAAAATACAGTGTAAATGACATTATGTGATCTGTGAAAGAAAGTAAAAAAAAAAGTCTGCATTTCTTATGTTTCTTACCTTTATCTTTGCTACCACTGTTCTCCATTCCCCACTTTTTGATGAACAAAAAAACTTAGCATGTGAGCTAATATAAGTGAAAATGTTAAAACCCCAAAGTCATTCTATTATAGAGCTGCTTAATCAGTATAGATATTGAATTATCATATCTCAAAGTTGATTAGTGGAGGAAGAAGTCAAGGTGTTTGGATTGTTGAAGGCAGAGCCACTACACACGATTTTTAGTACTGGGAATGGAACTCAGGACCTCACACTTGCCAAACAGGTTCTGTGCCCATGAGATATCTCCCTTGTTAAATTTTTGTAGAATTGAGAACTAAATTTATTGAAGTCTGAGCTTTTCTCTCTTTTTTTCCTTGGTAAAATTTTAATTATACCTTCAATCTCATTAACTGATATTTGGGTATTCAGAATTCTTGTATCTTCTTGATTGAACTTTGGCAACTCATAGAAATCTATCCATTTATTCTGTTTCCCACCCTATGAGAGCAAAGATTTTTGAGGTAGGTACTGCTGATTTTCTAAACTTCTTTAGGATATGTAGTAATTTCACTCGTTTCCTTTGTCAATGCATGAATTTAAGGCTTTCTTTTTTGAGTAATAGTTTGTCACTTTTATTTATTTCCAAGTACTAACTGTTTAATTCGTTAATTCTTTATACTGTTCACTTAGTCTTCACTGTATCAATTTCTGCTTTGTTCTCCATGATTCTTCCTTTGTATGTAGTTTGGGCTTGCTTTTCCCTTCTGTTTTAGAAGCTTGACATGTAAAAAATTAGGTTGCTTATGTGTGCTCATCTGTTTTCTTGTGACAATTCATTGCTATAAATTTCCCTTTTGGACTGCTTTTACTGCATCCCATCAGTTCTAGGGAGCTGTTTTTGTATTATCAATTGACTGTAGTTAAGATTTAATATCTTTTTTAATTTCTCTTTTAAAAAAATATTTAGTAAAGGCTCTACAGCAGTGGTTCTCAACCTTTCAAATGCCGTGATCCTGCAATACAGTTCCTCATGTTGTGGTGAGCCCAAACCAAAGAATAATTTTGGTGGCTACTTCAAACCTGTAATTTTGCTACAGTTATGATTCGGAATGGCTTTAGGCGACCCCTGTGTTTTGGTCATTCGACCCCCACCAGAGTCACGACCCACAGGTTGAGAACTGCTGCTCTACAGGGTCTCATTATGTAGATCAGACTCTAGTGATTCTACTGTTTTCAGCCTCCCAAATGCTGGGATTACAGGCATGCACCGCCATGCCCAGTCTCAGAGCACTGCAGGTACAGAGCTGGCATGACATGCCAGGATGGAACCCTGGCCACTGTGCTCTGCCTAAGCAGGCACTTTCATCTGCTAGGCTATTTGGCCAGCCATTCTTTAATTTCTACTGCCACTCCACTGGTTTTCTAAGAGGTGGTTATTTAATTTCTTTGGAGAGTTTTTGATTTCTTTTGCCATTAGTTTCCAATTTCACTGCACCATGGTCAGATAACATGCATGACATTATTTTAATTCCTTCACATTCACTTAAGCATGTTCGATCTTTCTGCAAACATGTCCTATGAAGATAGTGAGTATATGATTCAAACTGTTTGTTTTGTACATGCCTGAAACATTGTAAGCACTACATCTCAGTATTTCTCAGTGATTAACTTCATGACAATTATACGTTTAAGAAAATAATAGCTTATTTTGTACTCAATTAGTTTTAACCAGTAATGTATATTTAAATGATGCCTATTCATTTTAAATCCATTCATAATATAGATTCTAATTGTTTTTATTACTTTTTTTGTACTTATTTTAGAACTGGATTTTTAAAATTCAATGTTAAAGGTACATTATCCTAAAACTTTGCATGAATCTAAACTATTGCTACATTGACCATTGCCCAATGTTTCAGTTTATACAAATAAAGAAAACTTTGAAACGAGTATCACAAAATTTAAAAAAAGACAATGATTAAGGGGCTCACTGCATAGTTGTATCATCAAATTTTTTCTGTCTTTATCTGGGGTCAGGGAATGTTTAAGATTCTAGAAAGTAATCTGAAAAAAAGTACATTCATTTTTAAAATGTTGCCTCTGCTTCAGTTCTGAAATCTAAACATACAGATTTAGTCCAAAAAATAACCAAATCCACAAGTTTAAATAGAAAAAAAAAGAGAAACTAAACAAAAGGAATAGACTTTACTTATTTCATAATTATCAACTCTATGTAATTTCCTCTCATGCAGTATAGAATTATTATTCTGTTATCTAACTGTTCACTACTGGGTAGGGAGAAGCTATAAGAAAATGAAAGTCATTTTACTATAGAAAAGTGAAATTTCTTTCAACAAATGAGCTGCCACAATGAATTAACTATGTAGATGAAAAATAGGTCCCCAAAATACGTGGCAGAAGAAAACGCCTTCTAAACGTATACAGGTGAAATTATCAAAATCTCATTGAAGTTTAATATACTTCAATGCACATAAGTGAATAAAGATGATTATTTTCATGTACTTATTTATATATTGAAATTATTTCCTTTTACATAGTCACAGATACTTTTGGGAAATACTCATACAGCATAAAATAGTTGAAATAATGATAAAGTGAAACATTAGAAAGAAATAGTAAAAGTAGAAGAGAGGATTAAAAATCGACATTGAAGTGCCCATCATGGAAATGTCTCAACTATTTAGAATGAAATTTTGTGGGCTTATGTGATATAAATTACTCTTATTTAAGCACTTAAGAATTATAAATACGTGCATAAATCTTTTTCCTCCATAAACTTCTACCTACTTCATGTATTTTTGGGACTTATATGAAAGAATCATGCAGTCATAGGAGGGGCTATTCAGAGGTTGCTTGATATAAAACATATAAAGATGCATTAAGGATGTGATGCTGGAAATAAAGGACAGTATTGTTACATTTGTACATTAATTGATTTATCATAGTTTTGAGTGTGGTAATGGGATGACCCACCCTGGGAGTGGATGGCATAACACAAACGTTTCTACCTGGACGAGATAAAAGGGAAAGGAAGGTTTCTGTTGCCTTTCTGCTGCTGCCCCTGCCTGCTCTGCAATGAAATGTTTCTCCTCTGTGATGCACCTCTGCCATGACTAAGGACTGAAAGCTCTATGAATTAAGCCACAATACGCTTCCCTTTTTTATTTAACTTCTGGTTGTGGAGATATTTTGCCAACAATGAAAAGAAGGTAAGATATCTACCAATCAATTTTTTAAATAGCAAATAGCAATTGTGTTAAAATTTCTACTTTTAGGGCACACCAGCTAGTTCAGTGGATTAAGGGGTTGTATTCAAGGGCTTGTCAAGCTGACCCTGTCCCTGGCAGCGTGCTGAGACAGCAATTGAGAATGGGCCTGGTGGCACACGCTTGTGATCCCAGTTCTTGGGAAGCTGTAAACAGGCGGATCACTACAATTCCAATCTAGTAGTGAGATCCTGAACACCCTGTAGACCCCTTCCTAAGCTACAAAACAAGTTAATAAAGCTTCCATTCTTAATGCATATATAGTGGATATCTCCAATACTGACAGTTTTTCTGGCAGAATCAGTCAATGAATGTGGAACTTTGTTATTACTGACATTTTTAAAAGAACAAAATAGTAATAAACGTATTTTAGAAGCAATACAGAATTTCACTAAGCAAAATTATAGAAACTTAAAAATAGTTGTTGCATTGCATATTTTTGGCTTCATATTAGTTGCGCAGATTATCGGATGTAAGCATGCAATATTGTTAAAAAAAAACTGAAAAGAAGAGAGAAAAAATTTAGCCATTAGCTACTCCTTTTAATGGATGGGCAGAAATTAGCAGTAGAATTATCCAAGCTATTTTGCATATATACAAAATATTTCTTTTTCTCTTCTTTCTCTCTTTTCTCCTTTGCCATTTCTTTCCCTTTCACATCATTTATCCTACCATTTAGATTTTACTTAACCTTTCAGGCTCTTACAGTAGGAAGACAATGTGAGTTTTACACATGAGAGTCTGGCTTATTTCACTTACAAGTATAGTTGCTAGTTGCATCCACTGAAGTATAAAAGCCTCATTTATCTTTTTTTAATAGCTGACAAATACTCGTTGAATAAAAATACCACATCTTTTTATCCATTCTTCAGTTGATGATCATTTTTATTGTTTCCAATATTTAGACATGGCAAAATCTTCTGCTATAAACCCGGATACACATATATTGGTGTGCTATGATGCTTTTAGTTCTTCTGCAAAAATATTCAGGAGAGGAACATCTGGGCTGAACTGGAACTCCAATCTTATTTTGCTGAGAAATCTCTACATTAGTGATTGAACTAGTCTACACTCCTGCCAGGCATGGAAATGGGCACCTTCACAGCACAGCATTTGTTATTGGCCTATTTTTTGATGATGACCATTCTTTCTGGAGTGAGATGGAATCTCACTGATGTTTTAATTTGCGTTTTTCAAACGAATGATGATGTTGAACATTTTATTTTTTTGTCATTTGTGGTTTTTTTTTCACAAATACACTTCTCAGAAGTGCATATTCATTGCTGATGCTCATTTTTTATTCCATCTTTGAACGCTAGAGATCTGTTTTATTTAATTCTTTATTTGTTCTAGACAGAAGGCCTCTGACTGAGGGACAGTTGCCTATTTTATTTCTCAATTTGTGGGTCTTCTTCTTCTTCTTCTTCTTCTTCTTCTTCTTCTTCTTCTTCTTCTTCTTCTTCTTCTTC
>PVJA010020959.1:0-36224 GCA_004027025.1 Myocastor coypus | reverse complement strand
GTGTCTGCCTCAGATGCTACCAATTCAGAGGTTTCATCTGTATAATTCTCATTTTCTTTCATGATAGTGTCTTCTGTATTTGGTTTGGGTGGGCACGGGTCCTGAGATTGCCTCCTACTCCTTGTTGTTATCATTTTGTATGGAAGCGACCTCTGCACTTTGGTGATGTTATGCTGTGTCTATGGGCGTTTGGTCTGGATACTCCAAGGTGGTTCTTCTACAGAGTTTCCTGACTCTTGTGGTGGGGCTCTGGCTGCTAGCTTTTGTGAATCCTGGCGGATGTGGTCTGTAGGTGGAGGTGGAGCCTTGGGATTGAGTAGTCCTGATAGGCTTGTGTACCGGAATGGTTGCCAAATGGGCTATTCGATGGGTTCAGTGCTGGAGCATGGGCTGGAGGGGTTAAAAGAAAAAAAAAAGGGGGTGGTGTGGGCAGGGAAAGGGAAGGCAGACCAAGGATCCTGACCCAGTTGGCGCACGGGCTCAGCTCCCAGCGGTGGGGTTTGGGCTGGGCTGGAACAGGAAGTTAGTCGCGGGAACGCTGAGGTGGGGCAGAGGGGCACAGGGGCTTACCCGCGGCGGGTGCGCAGGCTCAGCTCCCAGCGGTGGGGTTTGGGCCGGGCTGGAACAGTTTGCAGCTTTTCTTACCTGACATTCCTCTTTTATGGCTGAAAGTAATTTTCTTGTGTTTCAATATGCACTTTAAAGATTGCTTCTACAGTGATATCTTGTGCAAAGTTTCATTTCACATCCGTGCTTTCTTTCCTCTTCTGGACTCCAACTGCGTTCTTTCCATATGAGTACCGCAGTCCTCTCTTCATAATTTTAGTATATATTCTGCCTTTTTTCCCAGACTGACAGCAGCAAGAGCCTTCTTTAATTCTGTCCCAATTCCAGCACCCAGAACAAACATACTGTGTCCTAATGCACAGAATATCCCTTCTAAATGCAGCATGTATTCACATTTCTGGTTACTTTTACTTCTTTTGGAGAAAATTCTATTGCTTATTTTCCAAATAATCTATTCCATTCACTATCAGAATCTTTGGATAACAAATCATCGCCTAAAACTGTCCTAGTGCTGTGAGTTAAATGAGTACATCCCTGTCTATTTCCAGAGAAGACTGTGCCAAGGACATATCTCAGCTTGCAATTATGGGGCAGTCTGACTGTTCTACTCCTTCTTTGCATCCCTTCAAACAGTCTTTGGTATAGTGACATAGAGGTCATTTAAAATAGAATGTTAACTGACTCTGCCTGGCAGGTGTGAGGTTATGAGTTTGATTCCTGGTATGCATAACTAGATAAATAGATACATAAAAATAAATAAATAAGTAAACAAACAAATAAATGGAAATATAGAGGTTGTCTGTCCTCTGAACTTTCACTGATTCTCTAACCCATGCAAGTCCTGACAAGGCTCCTACGTGCCTGGCCCCTGCTCCCACCCCACCGGAACCTCCCAGCTCCCCTACAGCAGCCACCCAGGCTGGCTGTCCTATTCTTTAGTGAGCTCTTCAGACTAATACCTTGGCCTGGGATTTTGTCCTTAGCACTCTACAAGGATCTCTTCTGTCTAAATAATTTCATGGCTTTTCCCTTTTCTTATTTGTGTATTTGTCACTTTCAGCAAGGTCTTTCTCAGTTACTAAAGTGTGTTACAAACAACCTACTCACTATATCCACCCAATTCTTTATCTTTCATCCTTTCATTCACTGCTTTTTCCCCATATCTAATATTTTGTACTTTTTTGTTCCCTGTTCAATCCCTAGAGAGCCAGGTCTATAGAGCATAGATTTTTATCTGTTTTTAATTATGACTATTATCCTTAGCATTCTTTTTGGAATAGAATAACACTCAATTATGTAAAGAAAGACATATTCATGGTACAAATTATTTGAATAGAAGAGTCATGTTTGCCTCAATTCAATGATTCATACATGGAGTGATTCTTGAAAAATTGTCATTAAATCCATGAGGTTTTTGATGAACAAATGAATATATTTGAAGTATTTCAGCATAAATGGAAAAAGTAAGATGTCATTACTTGGGAAAAACCTTACTTATCAAAATAATATTGGAATGGAATTAATTGCAGCTTAAAGTAGCAGAATTTTTGGTTTTGCTTCTTTTTGAATCTTCTGATAATAATGTCAAATTATTCTTAAAATCCATTACTGCCTTTTAGCTTTTTACATAATGTGATTGTGGCATTACAGAAACATTTAAAGACCGATTCCTCAAGAAATAATTTTGATTTAATTAACTGAATGTAAAGTAAACATTAGCAGATTTAGAACACCCCAGAAAAATGGGAACAAAAAATCAGGACCAAAAAAAACCACACTTTAAGAATAATTGTACATCAGCCAGGTTCTGCTGACTGTCCTACAGTACTTACTCTTCTTCTGTGACTATAGAATGGTTACAATATTTGTTCAAACACATGAGGAAAGGGTATAGCCTTTATATAATGCAAAACATTTTTCCAATGTAAATGACAGCTTACTTTCTGTTTCTCAAAATCATTTTGTTGAGCTTTCTTCTGTACTATGTATAAACTACTTCCTTTGAATTCTTAGTTGCCAAATATGTTATTAATGGAGAAAATTAAACTTCTGAATAACGAATTAACTATTTTCCATTGGAAAACTATATCCCATGTGATACTTGCTTATCTCCATGAATAAAATTCATATACATTAATTTATTTTTAAAATTAGAGTCAAGAAAGAATTTATAATGACGTTTAAGTTACATAGGAAATGATGTTAGGTACAGTTTTTATAACCAGTTGCTTTTTTTTTTCATCAGAACTGTTTTACTAATAATTTTCTAACATTAAATAATCCTGCTTCTACATTTATCACTTTAGGAAACACATGTCATATATATTCATATATGTATATATATATATATATATATATATATATATATATATGCATGCATGTACACTGAGTAAATATAGAATATGGAGTGCATTTTGTATAAAAAATTCAATTTCTGCATTCTCACACAAAGTGAGCATGTGAGATATATTCACATGCCAAACATTTCCATCTTCCAAGGAAAATCAATCTGCAGTGTGTACCTAGCAGAGTTCATTGTATGATGTTCCTTCAGTTTATAGTAGTTACATCGTAAAAGATGACATTTCTGTTTTATGTTTGGCGTTGCATAATGGAGAAGACCTACAAGGATGATTGGGTTTGTTTCTGCTGTTACACTGTCTGCATTTTCAGTACCATCTGGGCCTTGCTTCCTTGGTGAAATTAACTGCTCCTGATGCTCCACGGCATAAAATGAGTCAGAGAAAATGTGGCTACGCAAGCGCCCGTCAGTGAGGAATGGCAGACACCAGAGGGGTTGGTATCCGTGACGCTGGAAGGGAAGGTGACTCGTCAGCATGTCTCCCTCCCTGCCCGATGAACTGCATGCTCCTGATCTCTGCACAGCTTCCAGTTTTTCTCGCAGCCTCACGCTGGTGTACATCCAACTTGGAAACATAAAAGCAAAATGCTACAATGCTACATTCTATCACAACAGAGGAAAGCTATCACATTTAGGAAATCCTGCAATTTGTATATAATCTGCTCTTACTCCATTAATTTTGTGTCCTCTGGATTCAGAGTTTTTTTAAATGTAAGTGTCCCATCTTATTCTCTTCACCTGCACCTAGGTTTATAACCTAGGAGATAGTTCACGTGCCAACCACAAATCTGTCTGATTCTTAACACATGAACTATTTCTGCTTCAATCAGTAAAACAAGGGACTAGATGCTGGGCCTTCAGATGTCTATGTGGTAGCAAAAAGCAGGTTGGAGTTTAGCAGTTCTCCCTCCATGTGTTCCTTTTATTACATTAAAACTAGCACCCAGATTCTCGTTCAGTTCTGCATATATGCAGGTCTGTTATGTACAGCAGTGTCCAGAAACTAGTAACACACTCTTACCTCTAAATTTAGCTGGCCTGTATCATCTTTCTTTAAGCCCGAGGACACCAAAATGAGACAAAGTAAAAGTATTTTCAGGATGCAAGAATTTTCAATTGATAGTTTTCATATTGTCCTTTCTAGATTTCCAGAAGTAGTGCCTAAACTCTTTAGGCATTGACCTAAGCTTTCAGTGACCTCAGATTCCATGTGGAAACAATTACCCTGTGATAGGAAACCACGGATGACTCTTTAAGCATGTAGCCTTACCCATCCTGAAAACAAGTAACTACCAAAGAAATTCTCCCATGACCAGGACTACATGTGCTGCCGACTATGTAAACTTCCAAGCATTTGTTTTTGATCTGCTTCTATACAAAACCCCAATGTTTCTGTAGGCTCTCAAAATCTCTTTATCTTTCCTCCCGCATGCTCGTGCCCGTCCCACCTAAGCTGCTCATCTGTGGTGTCTTGGGCCCATTGGCCCAAAGGCCATTGCCCTGGTAACAGGAAAATCTATCTCTACATACCAAGACAACGACATACACTACATTTCATATATAATTGGCACTGGGGATTGAACTCAGGACTCGGTCCTTGCCAGGAAGGCACTTAAGCTGCTGAATTATCTCCCCAGCCCTTCACCAGTGTTTGTATAGGATACTTATACACACATCTCAGAAGAGAATAAACTCAAGTTATACTCGTGTTAAGGTTATTAATTAAAATAGTTTAAATTTCATTTATGCTCTCTATCATATTTGCTTCAACGTATATATTTACCTTTTTTGCAAAAGACAAAAGACAAAAAAAATTTGCTAGCTATTTCCAGAGCAAGGAAAGGTGGCGCAAGGCTGTAATCCCAGCACTGTGAATGTGAGGCGGGAGAATCTTCTATGAATTCTGAGGCTACTTAGTGAGATCCTGTCAAGAGAGAGAGAGAGAGAAAGAGAGAGAGAGAGAGAGAGAGAGAGAGAGAGTTATTTAAAAAAAATAAATGAAGTCTGGAAGATAACCCAGCAGTCTGAATGCCTCTCTGGCAAGCACAAGCATGCCATGCCAACCCAGAACATTGGGTGCGCTGCACCGGCCACAGAAACCTGGCATAGTGGTGCATGACTGTGATCTTAGCCCTGGGGTGGCTGAAACATGAGGGTCACCATAAGTCCAAGTGGTGTAACAAGATCCTGTACCAAATCAATAAATAGATACAAGATTTTTTTTTTAAAAAGGAATTAACAATCACCTTCCTTCAGTAACTGTTTGATGGTGCCTTCGTAAAACTAAAAAGTTCTGCAAATGTCCTCAATTTCTTTTTCTTCTTTTAAAGATGTGAGCTGTTGTATTCACATGACAGCACTGAATCAGTTTCTTCTTCTTTTTTTTTTTTTTTTAAGAATTTTTATTTTATTTATTTTTTTTTTTTTCTTGTTTCAAAACCTTTGTTTGTTTATTCACTCAATTTTATGGCCGGCTCAGCCCACTCCGATGGCAGGGCTGGCGCAGCATGTGGTGCCAGGGATCGAACCGTGGTCCCTAAAGCCACCCAAGCTTTCCTAAGCAGGTGCTTTAGACCACTGAGCCATCCCGCTGGGCTCACTGAATCCGTTTCAAGGAAAGACATTGGAAGGTTCAGATTTGTCTTTCGCTGATGCCTTTGTTTTAGACTTATCTCAATTCCTTTCCCCAGTTGAAAAAAATTGAAAGCTTTTTTTTTTTTTAATATAAAAAAGAGTTTTTAAAGGACAAAGGCATGAACTAGGAGGGAGTCTGTAAGATGTTTGCAGAAAGCTCAGAGACGGATAGCCCAACAAGGCCGAGTGAGCTGAGACAGGCGCTTGTGGCTTCTCATCTCCTTTACGCGTTCAATACACAGGAGCAGTTTTACCTTTCAAGGCTGTTGTGAGATTTTGTGGAAAATAGGCCAACCATGCGGATTATAGTTCCTCATTTGAATATAAGCATCCAATTTTCCTTTCCTTTAAAATTTTCCAAAGAACTTTCTAAACCCTGTGCTCATATTGATGTCTGTACTTCTAAATGACTGCGGTTACCTTAATGAACAACATATGTTTCTGAAAGGGTACTGTGACCACTCGGTGTCGTCGATCAGTAACGACTTCGATAGATTGCATGTGCACTGAGCTGAGACTACTGCTATAGCCAAGGTGCCAAAGTCATTCCAGGCAAACAAAAGTTACAATCAAGTGCTTAATTTCTGAGGAAGAAGATGATAAATTCTCAAGCATTGGACAGAATGTCTTCAGAAATTTCAGCTCTCTGTCCACATAAATTGCAAGTAATAAGTCTTTTCCATTGACTTACAGCCATTAACTAAAGGTATTCAGCTGTCATGGGTGGAGATAACCAACTCTAAGAGCAAAGAAAGGACACAAAGAGGAAGCATGCATTAGATGTAGTGCCTGCCTGAAGAATGGTGTTTCCTGGATCTATTTTGAAGTGCAGTAATTTAGATATATTATCTATTTAGAAAGTGTCTCCCTAATGGCCCTGTCAGAGCTGATCACAAATCCATAGAAGATCTGTCATAAAACCTGAAATAGAAGGTGTAGTCACTGGCTGCAGAATATACCTTGGCAGAAGATCATGATTTCAGCATCTGGTTATGAAATTACCTTAACAGAAAAATCTGTCTTTTGTTGACAAATGGTCTAGTTACTTTTCAGTAAGACTGGATGATGAGCAATTTCTGGGAACATAGTTTGTGTTCATTCCCTAAATATAGAAAATTGTTGAGAAGTCCCCTAATTCAGGTGCTGTCATGGACCAAATATTCTTATAAGGAAAATCAAATGCTTCTCTTCATGTATTTTCTTTAAAAGCATGAATAACCTTGAGAAATTAAATTGTAAATGTGTTTTTATTGCAGCTTAGTCATATAAAAATAAGCAACAAACAAGTCTGTAGTGATATTATATAAAAATAATGGAAAAATTTGGTTTTTAAGGATTGAGAGTATACTTTTTAAATAACAGCTCCTATGGCTACGAAAATATGGAAGAATTTAAAATGTTAGCTCTCCCTTTAGTTGGAAGATTTCTTTAGAAAAAATAAAAATAACAGGAAAATACATACTTTAATAAAACATTAGAATTTTAAAAATCTTGTTCATAATATAGACGAAGCTATAACAGAAAGAGGTCTCCACAGTTTCAGGAACTTGGCCATAGTTAATAAATTCCTCAGATCCCTGCCTACATTCTCCAAGTTGTTTGGATTACACCAAGGTTCATCTTCACAGGAGCAAAAGAGTTCATGGGATAGGCTCACCAGGCTAATGGTCATGAAAGGGAAGAGAAGAAGGCTGCCACAGCAGGCAGTATGCAAATATGCACTTATTATAATGATGGCTTCACTAGTTGGGATTTTGTCTGGCAATAACAGGAGTCCAGGAAAGTTGCAGCTTAGATCAAGATTGATTCTCAGAAGCCCGACATGTTCAGAGGTGGAACTTTTCAAAGGCAATTGGATTATGGGATATAACAGATTATTCGGTGTGAGGAGATGGAGGATTGGTAAGAAGAGGTAAATCACTGGAAGCCAGGTGCTAGAAGGATAATTCTCCTTTACTTATTCCTCTTTTCTCTGAAAAGAAAATTTCTTGCTGTGTAATAGGAATTAGTTTCTTCCATGGCGAGTCTTTTCTTTGTGCCATCTCTGCTTTTGAGCCCTTCCCTCCATGGACTGAAATTATTACAAATGAGAGTCAAACCTTTTGTCCTCTACACTGTAGGTATTAGGTATTGTGTCTCAGCTATCAGGAAAGTGATGAAGACAGGTTTTGATAACAGCAAATCAGGCTCAGTGCTACGATCATACTTGACAATGTGGTTTGGAAATCTTTGAGTAAAAAGAAGTCAGAGAATATGGTAAATAGGGTGAGCAAAGATTAAAGAAGAACCCTAGGTGACAGTCAGGGAGGATTCATTTGGAAACAAGTGAGCCTCTGGAAGTTGGGCTGGAATTAAAAGAGAGAGAGAGAGAGAGAGAGAGAGAGAGAGAGAGAGAGAGAGAGAGATTTTATATGTCTCCCATGTCATAAGGCTGTGCAAGGCACTTAGATCACAGTTTATAGATTATTTAATCTGGCATAAATTTCAAAGCAGCCCAAAGCTGTGGCTGTGTGATGGATACCGAGGGCCACTTTTAGCTATGTTTTCAGTAAAAATCCAGAGCAAATGGCAAAGCTAAATAATTTTGAAAGTTTAAAACTTTCCCCAGAATGGGTGGCTACAAAGATAAGGCAACAGAAACTCTGGTTAACAAAAGAAGGCTAACAATTGAAAGAAGCCAAACATTATTGCAGCAGAATAAGAGGAAAAAAATGTCTTAAGAGTATCTCAAAACTCAGCAAAGCTCATCCTTTACTGGCTCAGAGGTGCAATGGGGTAATGCTAAACTGCTTTGAAATACTTTCCTTCCAGAAGAGAACCTAAAAATGCAATAAATAAATTTTGGCCATTGAGAGAATTGGTTCTCCAGGATTTCGTTAGCAGAGCTCAACCATCCAGTCACTCAGAGGCCACCGAAGCCAAGGGCACCCAGCTGCTGCATCATATTCATTGTGCTGCCTTTTAGGCATACAGAATGCAAGAGCTTTAAGTTCAAGAGTGGATTCACTCAAGTTTCAGAGAAGGGCCTCATAGAGCTAGGCATGTGTCCCTAGGAAGCAAGGAACAAAGCTATGAGAGGGGAAAACTGCCAGCAGGTAGCAGGATCACCTTAACAAGGAGACCATGACAGAGCATCTGTGGAAAGGTCACAGCAGCAGGGCTGTGGAAGCCTTTGGAGTGCACCATCTCATACCTTTCCTGTGTTTGAACACTGAACTACAAGCTATAACATTTGCCCTACTTGGTTTCATCTTTCTTTGGTTTCAGGTTGTGATCTCCCTATGTATCCACTTTGCCATGGGAATGTTTATACTATGCCACTGTATGTTCTCAATAGTATGTTTTCTGTCTCAGTATTTCAAGCATTTACAGCTGAATTTGCCTTGAGTCTCAGAGGAAACTTGCCTATTTGGCTTTTCAGCAATGCTGGAACTGTTCAAATTGTTAGCTCTTCAGATCAAATTAAACACACTGCGTCAATAAAATACCCCTATGAATCTTTGAGGGTCAGAGCAGAATAATAGGTTTAGGTTTTCTATGCAAATCTCCAGGTGTTCAGAGGCCAGATATTTCCAAGGCTATTGTATTATGGGGCTGATACAGCTCACTTGTTGTCATGAGATGAAGGCTGGTCAGAAGAGGCAGACAACTCGAGGAAACATACATCCCTCAGGGGAAACTCCTTTCTCCCTCTGTTTTCTGGTTACCATGACATAAATGGGTCTCCTTCCTGGTAAGCTCTTCAACCTTGTTGTTTCTGCCTTTGTGTGTTTTAACCATGGGTTAAAATTTATGAAACTTAGAGTCAAAATTAGCTTCTCCTTTAAGTTCTGGGTTTCTGATAATTGGGGAAAAGTTGAGGAAAGAAACAACAGCAAGGCTTAGCAGCGCAGAAGCTACAGTATGACCCACTGAGGACTCCCAGAGAAGACTTTAATCTGCGTTTTTATGTTTTGTCCAAGAAGTTCCAGAGATAACTTCCATGTAGTTTACGCTATGCACTGCATTTTTGCATTATTCCTGGATGCCACAACTATAAGAATATTATGAAAAATAATAAGAAAGCTTTCCTTCTTGAAGAATAACAAGATATGTTTACAGAAGGAAAACATGAATTTAATTCACCAAATTATTTACATCCATTTTATTTTCTTCATTAAGACAGAAGTCATTTCTAAAATTCAAAATTCAATGCATTTTGAAAAATACCTTCCCAGTTAGATTTATTTGTAACATAGAGTGGTGAAGGGCCAGGTAATTTTGAAATATTTATCTGAGCCTAGATGACTCACAACAAATTTTAACCTGTGGCAGGGCTTTTAACTTTAATTTTTTGAGAGCAAGTGCAAGAGTGAGTGAGTAAGGAGAGAGAGAGAGAGAGAGAGAAAGAGAGAGAGAGAGAGAGAGTCCCATAGTCCATAATAGTCATGGGTTATCAACAAAAATCTTTATTCCCATTATGGCATCTAAATAACAAGAAAATAAGATGTCAATAAAATAATGTACCAAATGTGTTCTCAGTATTTAGAATAGACATCAACATTTTCACATCAGCTACCAACCTTACAAACCTAAGAGATAACATCAGAACTATGTTTGGAATAGAACAAATCTACCACAGAAAGATGATTTGCTTCCTGTCTAACACCCAAGGAGGATACTCTTCACCCACAACTGTGCATCCCATGCACAGATTTCATGCTGACAGCACAGAACCTTAGCTTTCATTTCCTTTGTGGAACGCCATTCTGGTCACCTCTCACTTCTTTCTGTTTTGTCAGAAACTTTCTATTATTTTGTACAATATGTATGTGGCAGTGAAAGAAGGTATCGGTAAAATAAGATATTAAATGTGTAATGAGCACTAAGAATAGGCATCTCCGTTTTCACATCAGCTGTGTACTTATTTACAAAACCCAAGAGGTGTCATCAGAAAACACACATGAGCCGCAATCAAAGTGCCAGTGTAATGGCAGAACAAAAATATAGGCTTCAGCCAGGCATGGTGGTGCATGCTTGTAATCCCAGAACTTGGGAGTCTGAGGCAGGAGAATCAGTGTGAGTTTGAGACCAGTCTGGGCTACAAAAGTGAGTTCAAGGCCAGCCTGAACTGCATAGCAAGACCCTGTCTCAAAAAGACCAAAAAAAAATATTGCTTCAAAGTTCACACCTAAGTCAACCCTCACATATGAAAGGTGCATGTTCTCTATACAAGTATTGCTTACACGGATAATACTTATGTTTTGTTTTCCTCTCCTTTCACATTGGGCACAGTTGTCACCCTTTTGGTTTTCCTGTTGCCATGGTAGATTTTTCTGATGCTGTTCTTGTATGTTGACCTGTGAAATCATCAATCAGGTCCACAATTGTTTTGCAAAAATTTTGAACTACTCTAATTGATCTCTTCTGAGCTCCAGTCCCAAATTTCTAATAAAATTTCTCTGTGTGTTTTCCAAATTTCATTTTCTTTAAAAAACTGTGAAACTATGCTGCACAGTCAAAGGTCTGAATAAAATACAACCATTGGCCATTGTTTTGTGTTTCAAATGACATCTTAGTTGATGTCATCAATAATATCTACTTGTTCCAGTTTTTCTTTGCCATATACAAGGCCAAAATAAATCATTTTGTAATTCAGAGTTTCTAATTTACATTTCTCTGTTTTGAAACTGCAATCTTCCATCATCTGGAATTTCTGCTATGTTCTTGTATATAGCTCCTGGGTTGGTCGACCTGTGCTATCTTATCAGATGTAACTTCAGTTGAAAACTGATAAGCTGGTAGAATTCTGATTAGTTCTGGACATGTGAACAGACTTGCTGGTTTATTAATACAACAGAAGCCAGTGGCTGAATTTCAGGGTAAAGGTCTAAATTAAAAGCATAATAAGTTTCCCAAGCGCACAAATTTTTATGTCATATTAAAAAGGGCTTTTACATTCCTGTGATCACCATGAAAAATCCCTGCTGAGTACAATAGACCTGTGAATGCTTTCAGGTATAAGGAGTACATTGTTGATGCCGGGCGTGGTGGCTCACGCCTGTAATCCCAGCACTCGGGAGGCTGAGGCAGGAGGATTGGTGCGAGTTCCAGACCAGCCTGGGCTACAAAAGTGAGCTCAGGACCAGCCTCAACTGCATAGCGAAACTCTGTCTCAAAAAGACAAAAAAAAAAAAAAAAAAAAAAGAATACATTGTTGGACTTGGCTATTGCTGCATATAAACATTTTACTGGCATTTTTCCTTTGTGTATTTTGCAACATCTTACAGCATTTTCTGTTACGATTTCCAGTACTGAATGGTAGTGCTTGCATCCTTTCTAGTAGTTTTCTCCCTTGGTAGGACACTCAGTCTGTTTTGAGACCTAGCTCTAACATCGGATGCATCGTTAATTTGGCACAATTTTGATTAGTCAAATATGTACTCACACTGCTACTTTTTTAAATTATCTGACAGAATTGATAAAGACTATGTTCCCTGTGTCTGTATCAGTCAAGTCTTGCTCCATTTCACTGTCACAAGAGTTCTGACTCATAGGCCAGTGCCAAAGTCACCATCATCATTATCATCACCCGCAGCATTCTTCTGTTATCAAAGTATATATTTACCATAATGGATCATGTTCATTATCTATGCATGAGTGATATGATGATTCAATTTCCAAAACTTGTAATTCTGGGCTTCCTGATTTTCCTGTGCTACTATAGTGAACTGGGCTACTTCTACCACCTCCCCCAAAGAAAAATAAAAAAATAAAATTAAAATCTAAAGAAAACTTTCCTTTAACATATCCTGGACCCTCAGTGATGTTCAAGTATATATACACAAACTGTTCTTTGGAGGATAATGTTGGGGCACATCCTGGTTTGATAGTTTTGCAGCACGCACACACTTTGCCTTTGTCATATCCAGTAGCTAAACACCAAAATGACTTCTTGCATCACTCAGGGAAGGACAGTAAGATACACAGCTGGCTACTATTATGCTAAAGTAAAAATTTACAGTCCGAAAATAAAGCATATATGCATGGCACCCTCTGTTGTTCTTAGAGAGGTAGTATTGGTTATTACTGTTTACAATTCTGACTGCAAAAAACACATGGTGAATATCTGGAAATATCTGGGCAGAAAGACAGCTCAGTGGACTAAGTGTCTGCTTTGGCAGGGACCAGGGTTCAATACCTGGCCCCATATGCCTAGCCGACTGACACCTGAGACACACTGAGCCATAGCCCAATACAAGTGTGGTGGTGTATGCCTGTAATCCCAGCACTGGGAGGCTGAAAACAGGATGATCATTATGAGTCCAAGCTGTGTAGTGAGACGCGGTACCAAATACATAAATGAGACAGGGGAAAAAAGTGCTATAAATATCCAAGAGCCTAAACCTAAAGGAATGGTTCGCAATGCCTTCTTTGATGTCTTAACTTAGATAGGCTATGGTGTATACCAAAGAGTATGATACTTGAGTATATATTTGAGAATCAAGCAAAGATCAAATGAAAAGAAAACCCGGAAATTTTTCTTTAAATAATGCAGTTTATCATAATCTAAACTAAAGCAACTCTGCTTTCTAAGAAAGCAGTCACACAAAAAATGTTTTATTATGGAATCAAATGCTAACTGATAGTGACTATGTCATATCCCAGAATATTGAACATATTAATAAACAATTTCGAAATAATTCCATAAGACCTTTATTTCTGGATATGACATAGAAAATAAAAGTTATTGCTTTTATCTTAACTAGTAAGAGAAGCTGGATAGCCTTTGAAAACACTTACCTCTTACCAAAAGCCTTTCCAAATTGAGGATACAGTGAAATCTAAATAAGACAGTTTTCATCAAATGAAAGGTCCTTCATAGAAGAGAGGAATTCCATAGCTGTTTTCATTTTATGGGAAGTAACAGAGGAGGTGCTTGCCATAGAAGGAATGAGGAGAAATTAGCTAAACTTTTGATGAACTTTTAATGCCTTGTGTGTAGGTTGGCATGAAAGATCAATTTCCAAGGAGCCTAAACCACAGAGCAAGTCTGCAGTTACACCCCGAATCATTTCCACATGTTTTCACCTACTGCTTGAGGGTACTATGCCAAAAATGTTGGGGAACGAAGAAGAGCTGAGAGCCATGTGTCCTGAGGCAGGTGGGGGCCCCTCTACGTACAGTACCGGAGAAGGGATGGTTGTTGAGAAGAGACCTAGACATCCTGGCTTCTCTCAGCACACAGGCTAGAGCAAGCAGGAAACAGCTTTGGGGTGACCTGTGTGTCATAGTAAAGCCGGCAGATGTTCTTTTAAATCTAAGTTGTGGGCATCTGGATGCGAAGAGATGTTCAGAGTTCAAACACATAGATGACAGTGGAGATCCGGACTGTCGGTAGCTGAGCAACAAAACAAAACAAAGAAACAAATCCCAGCCTAGCAGCATTCACTAAACAGAGATCTCGAGTTCAATTCTAAAGATTAAAAAAAAATTCCTAAATTTGAGAAATGCTCAGATATCCTAAGACATGGTGAAGGGAAAGCCTGGATATTTCCGGAAAGATTTAGGAAGTGTTGGAGAACTAAAATTAAAACTCCAACAAAGTTAATTTAGTTTGGCTATGTACCATTACTGAAGCTTTCTACATTCTTTTAAGTAGAAGCAGGACATTTTCTAGAAGTTAACATCATAGATGTTTAGGCTTTACAATTTTAATAAGAATATCTTGCATTGAAGGAAAAACCCTGAGAACTACGAAAAAACATATAAAATACTAAGCCCTATGGTCAACAAAAGAAAAGGTCAATAAAAGCAAAAATAAAAATGTTCCAGTTCGTAAACTTACCAAGCAGATACTTTAAAATAACTAAACCAAGAATGTATTGAAAACTGTGGATTAACATATCCTGACAGATTATTATATTAAGCATGGCAAATACTACCAGAGACAAACTAATTTGTCAGTATATGAAATAGAATAACAATTCAGGGAAAAGTAAAAGTAAAGTTTTATTTTAATAAACCATTTCTGTTGTCTTATAAGGAAGAGATAGGCATTATTAATGGAATGGTACAAAGAAAACACATAATAGTGATGACTTTCTTTCTTTCTTCTTTCTTTCTTTCTTTCTTTCTTTCTTTCTTTCTTTCTTTCTTTCTTTCTTTCTTTCTTTCTTTCTTTCTTTCTTTTTGATATAGGGTCTCACTATGCAGTTCAGACTTGTAATGATCTTCCTGTTTTCAGCCTCCCCAGCAGCTGGGATTACAGACATGCACCATCACAACCTGGCTCTGCTTCTGGCTCAGTGTGCCCTGGGGGCAAAGCCGGAGCAGCACGTGGTACCCATTATCTGTGCTTGCTTAAGCAGGTCCACCGAGTTATCCCACCCGCCCTCTCCTGTTTTCTGTTGTTTACACTTTTGCTCTTCTTTATTTCTTATTCATTTCTTTCCTTTTTTCCTCCCCCCAATATTACACACATATATCGGACAACATGAATAACTGGTTAGAAGACAAGCGTATATATTACAAGAAATAAAGTGGAATTCATATTACTTTCTTAAGTAAAACTCTGTCTCACTTGCATTTTTTTGTCTTAATTCTAGTTTGTACTCTCTTTAAAAAATAAAATAACTTGTTTTTCCTTAAAAAATGAAAATTGACAGCTAGTAGGTTTGTATAAGTGTAGAGGGACAGATAGAGAGCAGCTTTATGGATTAGGGAACTCTATAATCCTATAAGGCCAGGAGCTCAGAAGGACCCTCTGTGCTTGGATTAATGTTTTGCTATTAACTAATTTAAATTCTTTGCCTTTGAAAAGGAGTCTGTGGAATTTAGTTTTGTATTTTAATACTCAAATTAAATAGCCAATCTTGAGAAAAAAAATGTACTATGGAGAATGATAGAAGGATCAGTTAATTAACAACCTTGAATATGCCATTACACTAAAAGTATCATCACATGCCAAATTTTGCAGGACTATATTGACTATTTGTTTGTTTGTTTTTAATCCTGTTTTGTAATATCACTTCATGCCAGCTTTCATTGGAGTCTCCAACCACTTCGAAGTGTCCCAATTTGAACACAGCTTGTATGCTAGCCTACATGCACAAGAACACCAGTAGATTTTTATAAGCAAAGAGCTGTTTTGAATATATAGTTTTCTCAGGGGTCCTTGTGAACAATACAGGAAACCGTTCCTAAGAATAGGCAGCAACCTTCAATAACCCAAAAATGATAATGAGCTAAAACCAAACAAGGATTGAGAGAAAGTGAGAAGTAAAATACAGCCAATGCAGCCATTTTTTTTGGATGTAGGCAATATCCAACATAGAATGATGAAAAGCGCTATCCTTGTCTCCAGTTTGAAAGATTCATAGTAGATAATGTTTAGTATAAGGCTTAAAGAAAAGCAAGAATGCTGGTAAACACATTGAATTTAAAATGACTGATGATGTTACCATAGGAGATCATTGAAAAATGAAGGTAGCGGAAATCTGGAGTCTTCAAGAGGCAGGATCAGAGTGTGGACTTGGAAAAGACAGGAAGACTCTTTCTTCTCTCTCTGGTTTAGTTGTCATTCTTATGTCTACTCGTAGTGAAATGAATCTGTTTTGACCAGCAGTGCACCCTCCCACGCTAGGCCCTTCAGACTGAGCAAATAGAGCTGCCCCTGTCCCACAGGGCGGGGCAACACCTCTCAATCTGCATCACTGGCTGCTGTGCCTACGTTACATCAGCTTTTCCCTCACAGTCTCTCTGTTAGTTGTGTTGTAGACCAGGTAATGCTGCCAATGACTATTTGGGTGTTTTGAAATTTCTTTTTATCTTAAAACATGTTTTGTTTTTGTGTCTCTCAAGGTCAGTCAAATCCACTCAGGATTTACATGTTTTGTTGTACAGGTATTGCTTTAACTTGCCCTTGATCACCCAGCAGAAAAGCTTAAATATGATGCATAAAACATAAGGAGAGTTTATTATGTTCAGCTGTAAAAGGCTCAAATCCACAGCTTCCAACATTGCCAGTTTAGCCAGTAACCCACTGCAATTATGGAACATTTGACTATGTATACAACTACCTTCTCTTAGATCAAAGAAAAGAAATCTATTGTACCAATAACCATTAGAAAATTTATCATGTTGGGGCCCAGTGGGATGGCTCAGTGGCCTAAGGCGCCTGCTTGGGAAAGCTTGGGCGGCTTCAGGTACCACGGTTCAATCCCGGGCACCACATGCTGCGCCAGCCCTGCCCTCAGGGTGGGCCGAGCCGGTCATGAAAATGAGTGAATAAACAAAGAAAGGTTCTGAAACAAGAAAAATAAAATAAAATTTAAAAATCTTAAAAAAAAGAAAATTTATCATGTCTACACCCTGTGTCTTGTGTAACTACAGTGAGGACAACAATATGCATTGTATCAATTATTGTGAATATACTATTAATGTATTTTGAAACTGTCACATGGTAATTTCTTATTGAAAGTAATTTAAAATGAATAAAATAAAATCAAGAAAAAAACATGTTTTTTGGTTTTTTGTTTTATTTTTAATTTGAATAATAACCTACTGCTTTAATTTTAGACTTGCTGTTTTCATTTTTTCTGCTTAAAAAATCTTAACTTCACAAGTAAAAGGCTTTCAACTTTAAATTTCAACTTCCATGTATTATGTTTTTAACTTTTAGATAAATCTCAAATCATTCCAAGATTAATTTTTAAATGATTTAACTCAATGTTTGAAAGGCAAATTGTTAGTAAAAATCCAACTATATCTAATCTGTAAGAAATATATTTAAATCTAAAGGCTGCCAAAATGATAACAATATTAGCAAGAAAAAAAGAAAAAAGGAAAGAATAAAAGAAGCAAAGAAAGAAAGGAAAAGAGAAAAGGAAAGGAAAAAGAAAAAAAAGAAAAGGGAAAGGCTGGGTGACTTTATATAGAAAATGAGAATGTTTATTTCAAAAGAACAACTGTTACAGAAAAAGATATTGTGGATTCTCATACAGCTGTAAGAATCATACAGAGAAATCCAATCTTTTATAGCTTCACTGGAAATTGTATTAACTATGTTAAAAAAAAAAAAAAAAGGCTTAATAGAGGAAATTAGGTCAACATTAGCGAGAGGACCCACCAAAAATCTACACTGCATTGAAAACTAAAGTGATTCTGTCCCTGGACCTTGAAGTCATCAACTACAACTTTGAGTTCATCATCCTCTCCTGCGTCTCTGCCAGTTTCCTTCTTGGTTGTGAGGGTCTTTTGCTGTATGAGTTACATGTGGCATCATGAAATCTTCCTGAGGGATTGATTTTTTTTATTAATGGATCCTGGTGTGGTATTGCTCATGGTTTCCTGTAATTATCTCTTTCTCTAAGTATGCCTTATCACATATAAGACTCAGTTTTCATCCTTTTCTTTGATTAGTGTTGATGTGGTGTATATTTTTGAACAACTTTAATTTTATTGTACGTATGCCATCAAATTTGGGCAGCAGATAATTGGGTCATATTACTACAGTATTGCTATCTTGGGATATGTCCTCAATTTTAATATTTCTTTCACATTTGCTTCTGTAGAATGCTCACTCCATCTCTGTCACTATCCCTGTCTCTGTCTCCTTTTCCTTCTCCTTGTATCCTGTTACCATCCTGTAAGTTTACCTGAACATAGAAATGTCCATTTGGTTTATGCTCAGTTCAAAGGGTCCTCATCTGAAGTTCTCTGGGAGAAAGAGAGATTAGATTTGGGATCTACAGTTTACTATTACTTTGGATGATTTGTGTGAGGATTATGAAAGAACCTAGAGATGAGATTAAAGGCTAAATATAAATCTCTTTAAAATTTTGTATATAACCTATACACATAATCTAAAGGGAATTTTATATAATATTTTCAGTGTCCCTGCACTTTGTCTTTGCCAGCCACATGAGTTTGTATTATGTTATTGTTCAAAAAAAAAATAGGAATTTCATCATTTCAGTCTTTTTTTTTTTTTTTTTTTTTTTAATTTGAGATGCTCACTTGGTGTTACTGCATCACTTTCTGTAGCTCTTATGATGACTGAGGACTGCTTTAGACATGACAGCGTATATGCAGTGAGTATCAAGTAAAGATGTTTCCACCCATGTTGGAACATATTCATGTATAATTGTCATTTCAGGGCCAAGAAGCGGTGAACACAAGTACCTGAGTTTGATCCAAGCCCCATATACCACATGCCCCATCAGCCATGCCCATAGGTGCACTAACCCTGGCCTCAGAGACCAGGAGTGGTGGGGGACACTGGTCCTCCCAATGCTGGGGAGGCTGAAAACAGAAGGATCACTATGAGTACAAGCTGCATAATAAGACTCTTTACCAAATACATATAGAAAAAAATAAAATAAAAAGAAATGACTCATGAATGCATGTGATTTATAAGAGGCAGTTACCAGTTTCAAAATTTTACCACTTCAAGTAATATGTAGGAGCCATAATGATTTTTCCTGTTCATCTCACAGTTTTCTTCCGTGAAAAAGGAAGTCTCTGATGGTCAGAGTGAGTGGACTTCTTTTAACTGCTGGTCTTGTCAGGGCTTCGGATTTCCCTAACCTTTGGAAAAAGAGTCACAGAGAAGTGTGAAGAGGGGGTAGATTTCCTCAAGCCATCGGGAAAAGATAGGGTGGCTTTATTTTCCTGGGAGATGTCTCTCAACAACACAGCAGAGGCTCCATCAGGGAGCTCCAAACGGAAGCAGGACGTTGGGTTTTATTATAGCAAAGCTCCTCTTATCGATATGTCAATGCCACTGGGGACATGTCAGTGGCCTGAAAAGCCAGGAAGCTGTAAATGGCTAACAGTTTAATTTTAGGGGCTATTTTTTTAAATATTGAATGCATACAGGGGCTAGGAAGATAGCTCAATAGAATAAGTGCTTGCTGGCAAGCACAAGGGCCTGAGTTCAATCCCTGGTTCTGAAAAAAAAAAAAAAAAAAAAAAAAGGAATGAATACAAATTTGAAGTTGGCCCAGGAAGGCTTTTATGTTAATTATTCTCAATCTATAGCATTAATGAAGAGCCTAGCACAAGCACACAAAACAGTTTTCTCTTGCAAGTGTATTGTTGGATCGTTTGTTAACTAATGTCTGATACTTTGTGGAAATTTCTTAGTATTTTACAACACGGTAACTTAAATACCCACCAGTACTGTATCGGAGTTTTAAATCTGTCTGAATCTTCTCCTTTCCTGCTTTTGATTATAATTATTTAGTGTATGTGAAATGGTCTATCTTTGTGGTTTTGGTTTGCTTTTTCGTAGTGATTAGTGATCAAAGCGTTTCTTCATGTTAGCATTGGCTGTCTGTGCATTTTTCTTACAGAAATGTCTTCAGATCATCTGCTCGTCTTTAATTCAATATTTATCTGTATTTAGAGTTCTATGTTCTGTACGGAAGACGCTAATTAACATAATGCACACAAACACAGACACATGTACGCATGCACAGTTAATAGAGATGTCCTTCCATATGTAAGGAGGACTAGAAGCTCAGGCCCCGTGCCTTTGAAACGGCAGTGTATGAAGCTGTGAGAACAAAGCTCACCAGGCATCGGATGCCACAGGAAATTGGGGCTGCCAGTAATGTGGAATGTCTGCTGAGGGAAGCGACAAGCAGTGAGCACAGCAGCCTTCATAAGGGCCACGTGGAGTGCTGCTGTCACCTCAAAGATCAGGGCCGCCCAAGTCCTCAGGAGTTATCAAATCTCTATAATTCGTCCTGGGTGCTGGACATAGAGGTACAAGGGATCATGCAGGATATTGGGGTTACTGCGTTTTGGTTCTGCTTTGAACTGATTTCTTTCTTTGTGCTTGTTCTTCTCTTTCAGAATGAAATGTATACCTTGTGAAATCATACAGTGGAAGTTCTTTAGCTATACATTGTCTCTGCAGAACATTCTTGATTAATATCTCTGGTCTTTATTGATGTCTCAGATAAACTTGAAATAATTTTGAACTTATTTCTAAGGGTATTTATTTTCTATGTGGGGCTTGAGGAAAGATTACAATTATGGTATAACTGATTTAGATATGCTTATCTTATTCAGTAGAATTTATCAAGCCAGTTATGTATTATCTCAGAGTTCATCTTTGGCTTAAAGATAGCAATATCTTCTGTTCCTTTTTAGAGTCAAGATAAGGTGGAATCTCTTAGCTCACCACACAGTGATAACAAAAGATAAATCTGCTCCAGATTCTTCCAATGGTTATTTTTGTTTAAGAAGCAAAATGTCTTAGTTACTATTCTCTCATTGCTGGAACAAACACCCGACATCCAAAATGAAGGAAGGAAAGATTTACTTAGCTCGCAGTTACTGGAGGTTTCAATCCATACTTGGCTGGCTCTAAAGCTCATTATATTTATTTATTTATTTTTTTATTTTTTTGTCTTTTTTTTTTTTTTTTTTTTTTTTTTTTTTTTTTTTTTTTTTTTTTTGAGACAGGGTCTTGCTATGCAGTTGAGGCTGGCCTTGAGCTCACTTTTATAGCCCAGGCTGGTCTCGAACTTACACCAATCCTCCCGCCTCAGCCTCCCGAGTGCTGGGATTACAGGCGTGAGCCACCACGCCCGGCTTAAAGCTCATTATAAGAGGACAGCGATCATCCAGTTCATGGCAGTGGAGCAACAACAAACTGGTGACAGAAGTAACCGACCAACTAAAATCCATAATCCCAGCACTACTAAGACACATAATCCCAGGGTATCATGAGTTAGTCGCAAATTTTATTACTCCCCACCGCATGATTGTATGAGGCCTTAGGGGGACAGCTAGACACAAACCATAACACAAAACTGAGTGCTAAGTCTAGCAGAAGGACTTTTGATTAATGGAACACTTCAATAAACCTGAGTTATTATCAGAGATATTAGTCTATTACCAGTGACATAATAAAATATCTCATACTGCATAATTTATAAAAATCATAAACTTGTTCCTTGGTATACATACTAGAGATTCCAAGATATAGGTACTACAGTACTAGAGTCTGTTGAAGGCTCCTTTTTGCTTCCAAAATTCTTCTGTGGTTGGCATCCTCTGGCAGAGAGAGAAAGGACAAGAGGAAAACACTGATCTTTTTATAAGTCACTCAGCCTATTTATGAAGATATAAACCTCCTAGTTTAATCGCATCCACAAAGGAAACACTATTAATACTAGTTTGGAAATAATTAAATGTTAGCATAGCAATTTTGGGATATACATTCTGACCTTAGAAGTTATCAAGGATAGTATTTTCTTTCTGCTTATAAATAAATTTAATTCTATTTCTCTGTACTTCTGCTGCAAAACAATGTGTTTTGTTTTCTTTTTTAAGGTTTATTAATTTTAACAAGAAAGAAATAACAATAAGATAATTTCAAAACATGTTAGTAGGATAGTCGCAAAAATGAATACAATACATATTTGTTGTCTTCATAGTAGCTAGCCAAGGTACAAGATGCAGCCATGGTAACTTCTCTGAACACTATTAGTACAAATATTCTTTTCTCACTGAACCAAGAGGAAGTACTTGTATAGTCTTTGGACTATAGTATCTGTAGTCCAATAGTCCATAATAGTAGTAGATTATCAGCAGAACTGGCCATGTCAGAAGCTGTTGACTTGAGCATTTTACAGCTCAGCATGCTAATCTAGCTTTACTTTTTACACCTTTTGATTAAACTTTTCTGCTGAATGGTTAAGACCAAGTTAAAGCAAGACCTGTACACCAACAACAACGAAAACAAAAAGTGTAACTTTTGTATCTGACAAGGCCAGTCTAATCTCCTCAGGATTTAACCTGAGATCATGTATAGCATTTTGTAGAACTGTTGTCAGGATCAGCCATCTAGATGAATCATAGCCATTGCTTGACCAATTTGCTCTCTGTGGAAACCTGAGAGAATGTTTTCTCTCTAAGTAACTCTCCTTAGGCACACTGTACATCACTGATCCCTTTCCTCTGTGGTCCCATAATCTCCTTGAGCAGAAAATTTGGGACATCACTAAGTTATAGGATGTTACAGTACAGGTTCTCTTATGTCCTGAGTCCTCACTGACCTGGAGAGGCTAGGGACAAAATATTGATTATCTTTGTAGCCCTTCTTTTTCTCTAATTTTTTGCCTAGAAACTTAAGGTATTAACCCTCAAGAAGAGAAGCTTAATAATACTATTAAACTATAGCACAGGCACTTGAGCTTTAGGGTCACTGTGTTTCTGAATATCAAACACCTTATACTTAACAAGGAACCATTATTTTCCATTAGTCACTGATATTCTAAGATATCTCTGTAGAATGTAAGAAAAAAAAAGCCATTACACATTTTTACATGGAAATCAGGCCACACACATATATATTTTGTTTTATATTTTAGTGTTCAAAGACTCAAAAGCTTTATTGAAATACATGTGCATATCTATGGCCAGAACACCCTAGGAGTACCCAATTTTTCTAAAATACATGCACATATGTCACTACAAAGTATGTTTTCATGCAATAATAATTAAATAATAAATTTTAAATTATGCATAACTTTGTTTCTTACATATTTCCAAATAAACTTGAGCAGTATTTATGTTTATTTTCAAATTATAATTTTAGCTTTTTTCATTTTTATTCAGATATTGTTACCAAGGGCCAGCAGCTTCATAAGTGAAAAATTGTACTTCTCCTGGAACCAGTGTGTTCCACATTTCCTCCCACTCCGATATTATGTCTCTCAATTATTTACTGGCTTTGATGTGCTTACAGAAATCTATGATGAACCACGACACAATATCCAGAGAATTCTGGAATCATACCTTTTTCTGATAATTCTAAAAAGCTAAAATCTTTCACAATCCCTTCTAAAAGATCTCTCAGTGAGAAATTACTGGTGTTGAATTGTAAACTATCTACTCCTCTTATAAAACTTTTCCAAACAAAGCTGGAAATTTCACACTTGCTAACCCCATTTGGTTATTGAAGAGAACAGCCTTCAACTCAAAGTTTACTCACAACTACCAGCAGACAAATTCAATGTTTATGGAGTGTCTATCATATTTAAATTCTGTGTACTGGAGAACAGAAAGATAAAATAAATGAGACACAGACTTTATACTATATTTACCACTTTGTGCTTTGGTAGGCAAATAAATAAATAAAACAAAATTATCCTTGTGTATGAAAGCCTGATGTCTGCTAGACTCAAAGCAGACTCTGGGGCCATGCAGAAGTGCAACTAAAACACAACTGCTGTCATAAAAGACCAAGAGGAGTAGGTTGCTCTGGAGATCTGTTTACAAAAGTTGCTGTCTGTACAGTTCTTGTATCATAGCTGAATGCATGGCTAATGATCCATGAAATCATGAACCTTCATAGAATAAACAGTTTTTCAACAGTTATTTTAAAAAGAAAGAAACAAGACAGGCTTCTTCAACCTCTACAGCTAATGGAAGCATTTGAAGTGGGACACTATCTTGTTATGGATGAAGATGTTGAAATGCAGTTCAATTCTTCCCCTCTTTTGCAAAGCATCCAAGGAGAAGCGCAGGTTAATGTTCAAAGCTGTTGAGTCTGCAAAGCAGAAGAATTAGTTGGCATGATATGATCATATAAGTAATTCTGGAAGAGTGAGCATGAGATGAAAAAGAAAGCTGCTGGAATCACACGGCCACAAATCTATCCCAGCCAATGTTGCTTCTCATTCTCTACCTGCTCAACTCAGCAAAAGACACAAGTGTGTGACGACTTCTCACGAAGGGCAAATCTGCTGCTATTCACCTGTATATCTCATTTATTCATAGCTTCCCTTGGAGCACAAGTTCAGTGACTAAAAATGTATTTCTCAGCCTTTCTCTCTTCTTTCTTTTCTCTTAGTTCATTCTTGAATCTTTCCTTCCACCTTCTATTCCTGATAGTTATACATGTTGAGGTGCTGTGGGGTACCTGTGCGAGATAGGAAAAAGAGGTAAAGATACTGAAGAGGATAATAAGGATGTAAAATATTAACATGAGACATTTAGGATTCACTCATCACATAATGCAAAAATCAGTCAAAAGCACAGATGTAAAGCCAAACAACATAGCCTTTAAATGGACAAAAGAATAAAATTTCATAAATACATAGGATGGGCAATGACAATTAGTCAGAAAAGTGATTCACTCACCAAATGTAAACCCATTTCTGGGTTTAAATGAGTACCTTTGACCGTATATTTGCTAAATCCTACTGCATTCATTAGCAATATAACTGAATTTTTATAATCCTAGTAAATCTATAAGAATTGTACAATAAAGGCCGGCCAGGTGGCTCAGCAGACTAAAGCGCCTGCTTAGGCAAGGCAGCTGGCCCCATCCCCGGGAGTGTGCTGAGACACTGATTGAGACTGGGTTTGCTGGTGCATACTTGTAATCCTAGTGCTTGGGAGGCTGAACAACTGAAAATCACTTTGAGTCCAACCTACATAGTGACGCCCTATAGACCCTGCACTAACTACATAAAAAAAAAAAAAAAAAAATTGCATTGGATTTATTCATTCATTCATTCATTTAAATGTTAGTATAGTCATTAGAGGATTTGGCTAAGGGCCAGAATAGTGGGACTTTCAAGGATAAAGCCTAGGCAATTAAAGATAGGTAGAAAGCAAGCAGACATAACCAACCCCCAGGTAGGGGAGTATAGGATGCCTGTCATATGGCCAGGGAAGCTCAAAATGACACACTTGTACCATCTGTTCCCTACCTGAACTGTGCTATATTTATTGTTATTTTTTAACGCTGATGATTGAACTCATTGCCCAGGCTAGGTTTGAATTTGCTAACTTCCTACACCAGTCTCCCAAAGGAGAAGAGTACAGGCTCCACCACCACCACCACACGGGCCCTTCCGATCCTTCTGGATCTCAGCTCTTACAGCCCCACAGGCATCATCTACGAACTGTGTCCTACCCCTGGTTTCCTTTGTCCTTGATTTCTGCCTGGAAGAAGACAATATTTCTATTCAGATCCTCATTTGGAATCCCTTCAATGTCAGAATTTCACCTTATCATCCTCTAGCTCTCTTAACTCATCTATGAAAGATGGTTGAGATTGTTTCACTTGTAAGATTTCTACAGGACTTAAAGAACCCGGTTATGGGACTAGTCTACATGGGATCTAGCCTCAGGACAGACAGGATCTTGTCCTGACCTAGTGGAAGTAGTCATATTCACGGGCAGATCCCCACTATTCCCTCTAGCAGTAGGGCAGTCCCATGCTGGTCCAGCTGCTCCTTGAGCCCTTCACCAAAGGGTGGAAGCGAAACCCAACAAGTTATAAGAAAGACTACGACATATGCTGGCTGAGCACATTGTAATATCCTCTTCAAAAGGAGAAAGAAAAAAGAAAGAGAGAGAGAGAGAAAGAAAGAAAGAAGGAAAGAAAGAAAGAAAGAAAGAAAGAAAGAAAGAAAGAAAGAAAGAAAGAAATACTTTGGCACTGGGCTTCTTCTTTTACTCCTTCTCCACCATCCCTTAGAATGTTTCCTTAAATGGAAAGGCCCCCTAGGCCATTAAAGTAGAAATTGAGGTGGTGGCATTCATCTGTGACCTGTTTGGCAGAAGAGGCCCTTCTCACACATAAAATTTGCTGTGACAGAATGTTAGACTTTTTCTTTTTTCCATTTTTCATTTTTCTGCCATGGAACAACCCCAAAGGAAAGCTGAGAGAGATCCCAGTTGGATAAGCTCTGAGTAGAGCCTTCAGGGGACGGTGGCGCACCCCCCCTCCTCACTCCATCTCCATCTTGTAACTCAGCTTTGTGTCAGGCAGAACATACTGTCACGGAGACGTCTCTAATTAGGACACATGGGCATCTCTCTTTTGGCCTTGCACCTCTTAGTCCATATGTAGGAGATTTAACAAAATAGCAAAAAAAAAAAAAAAAAAAAAAAAAAAAAAAAAAAAAAATGTGATCAAGCAAGCCGAGATCTACTATTAAATATTCATTTTTATTAGAGAACATATTGTTTGACTAGAAACACAGAGCATGGGTGAACTCACGTGCACATTGGTAGACGCAATAAGAGGCATGCTGACACACAGAACAAGAATTTGTAAGAGATTTTAAATAGATGTTAAAAAGATGACAGTTTTTCAAAACCAAGCTTAGTTTCAAAATTAAAAAAAAATATTGGAAATAATATAAAGTGTTTTCAATTTTTATGCTAGATGTAGTTTTTATATTAAAGTACCTAAATTATACATATGAGTGCATAGCTGTAACTATTTGAGGTCCTAAGTAAGCACAAGATTGTTTATTGATCTGGATACTTGGCCTACATTTAACATTACATATTCATAAGAATATTTTATGAGTGAAGCCAGAAAGAAACCTACAAAGGGCAGATATTTTTGTGTTTAACTATGACAGCATGCACATCTTTTAACGCAGAAGAGAAGAGGAAAAGAACAGAGGAAAATAATAAAAAGAGAGAAAGCAGGGAAACCAGAGAAAAGAGGAGAAGAGAAAGCAGTTTCAAAATTTGTCATGCAAAATAGGTAATTTTAAACTTCAAAATAAATAAATAATGGAACTGGAGAGGTGGCTCAGTGGTCTATATGCCTGTCTGGCGAGATCAAAGACTTGGGCTTTAGCCCTGGTACCGAATGCTGTGCCGGACCTGCCCTGAGCTGGCCACGGACGCCGTGGTTTCTGGTGCATGGGTGTAACGCCAGCGCTGGCTGGGGAGGCTGAGACAGGAGGATGACTGCGACTCAGAGCAGCATGGCGACACCCTGTAGTAAGAGAAAATGGGAACAATGCATAATTACCTAAAATAAAATGATAAAAATTCAACAATGGTTGTTTTATGTGATAATGCATAACAAATTAGTTTTAAAATTAGTTGTTCAGATTACCAGACATAAGCATGAAGGATTGGTCAAAATAATGGAAAAAGAGGCTGGCGAGAGAGTTCAGTGGCCAAAAGTTTCTGCTTAGACAAGCTTAGGCGAACAGAAGGAAACAAGGTTCACACCCTGGCGCCACACGCCGTGCTAGCTCAGGCTGAAACAGCCATAAATAAATGAATAAATAAATAAATGAATAAATAAATAAATATTTATCATTAACTGTTCCTTACACTATACCATATTATCTCTGTAGTGTGAGAACATGAAAGTGTAAACAAAATCTGAAATTTACATTTCAAGTTAAATTTGCATAAGAATTTCAGGGCACAGAGCTGATTTTTTTTTTAAATTGGAGACTCAGTACTGAAATACTGAAGCTATACTTTCTTTATCTATCTATCTATATATCTATATATATATATATATCTATATATATATATATATACATATATATATATATAATTTCATATGTATTGGGCATCACTAAGCCATTCATCATGGTATGGATTGGATGGGTAAGATAAAATTTGAATGCCTGAAATACTTCTTACGGCAAATGAACACATACACATTTGACTTTGGCCTTCATTATGAGAACTTCACCATGTGATGTTATTTCTTACGACTGTATTTTTTAGGTTGTTCAGACATTAAATAAGACATTTGGGGCTGGGGAGGTAGCTTGGTGGGGTAAGTGCCTACCTGGCAAGTGAAAGGACCTGGGTTTAATTCTCAGTACTCAGTGCTATGCCAGCTTTGCACTCCTGGGCATGCCATACTAGCCCTCAAACCACCTGAGGGGGCCACACACCTGTAATCCCAGTGCTGAGAAGGCTGAGACAGGCAGACCACTATGACTGAGTCTGAGCTGTGTAGCAAGACCCTGCACCAAGTAAGCAAGTAAGTAAATAAATGATTGCATTTTTATAAAATGAGACACAAAAAAATTTGGCTACCAAATAGTGTTATGGTTCCAAGAAAAGAGCTCTACCTCCTTCATCTCATAACAATAGAGATTTGATATGCAGAAAATCAGCCCAATCGTCTTCGCCATTTTTAAAAAAAAGCTCTGTAGTTGTTTTCTTTTTCAACTCTGCCTTCTGTTGCTGTTGTGTCTGAGCGGTAGAGGCAGCGGAACATTTGCGCTTAAAATAATTAGCTTAGCTGGTGTTTGTTTCCGGAGCTTCTACTCCCTTTGATAAAGATGAAATATGTTGTTTTAATACTATTAAATCTTTCACAAATACAATTAAACAAGAAGCTTAGGAAATGAAGACCTGCTAGTTTTACTGCATTCAAAAATATGCTTTGAACACTGTGTCATTACACAGTAGCCACTGTTGTTTGGAGGTGCAACTGTCCTACTACACCGTAAAAAGTAGATGCTTACAGTGTCTATTTTTAAAGCTGGATGACAAAGGGTAGTCTCACGCAGAAAAACTTCAGGAGTATAAATACTCAACTGTTTTGTTTGTTTGTTCATTTGTTTCAATTGTTTTAATGAAATAGATTTTCTGAGCAGTCACGTACTATGCAGAGGTAAGAAGGCACACTCATTCTCATTAAGTAGCTTTTCTTTATAGCAATGCATACAACTCGATATCTTCAGATTTTCCACTGTGTTGTTATTTAGAAAATAAATTTGGGTATCATCACAAAATCTTCACTTCAGAGTCAAGTTGATTTGAACAGTTTTTTCTTATTTATTTTTTCTGTAACAATTATATTTATCCTTGATTTTCTATTATGTAATAAAAGATCTAAATAAAATAGTTTGGTTAACTAAGCTAAAGTAACATTGAATAAAATTTCTAATACAGAACAAAATAGAGGTGATAAAAAGTTTATTAATAACATCTTATTTTGGCTGGGCTCCATACTGCTCATTTAATTTGAAGTCCATACAGAGGGCGCAATTAAATTATAGATGAAATTTATTCTGTCTCTGGTTACCTTAGAAAGAAAATCATGCTGATTATTAAAATTGGATGTTACTATCTTCCTGAACCTCGTATCCATGCATCTCATGTTTTCTCTTTGAAAAGAGAGCAAAATAAGGCTTAGTTTTATTCTCAGTTCTCTGTTCTTGGTCCTAAATCATGGCACCTAAAATTAGATTCAACATTCTCAGTGTGATCTGAGGAATGCTAAATGTAATAACAATGTAAATCTTGATTCTAAAGTTATCTTCCTACAGAAGCAATGCAGAGATATGTAATTGCATGTTGGGAGAAGGACGTGGTGGTGTAGTGGTGGTTGTTTTCTAGAGATCTCATCTGGTTTGTTTCTGGAAATATGGAGTGAACTCGGACTCTTCATTCTCCTGTCAAGTGAGCTGTACTCCAGATGGCACTTTTAACTTTGTCTTGTTCTTACTTCTTTTTGCTTTAATCCTTTTAAACCACCAAGTATTAATTAAGTGTTGGCACTGTTTAACAAGAACATTTTTTCTTCTATCATGGCATTTTAAAATTGTAATTCTCTTGTATTTGGAGCTTCGTGGGTTTGAGACAATACTGAAACATGAACCTTCTGTCTTTTCTCAAAATTATCAGTTAAAATGCTAACCATGACAGAATAAAGGAAAATGGAATTCTGCATGTTAGAAGTTCTAGGCCAGCCAGAAAGACCAATAGACTTAGGCAGAGCGCAGTGGCCAGGGTTCAATCCCCAAGGTGCCATGCCAGCCCCACCCACAAGACCTGATGAGATAGCGACTGAAAATGGGCATGGTGGTACGCGCCTGTAATCCTAGCACTTGGGAGGCTGAAAACAAGAGGATCGCTAGGAGTCCAGTTTGTGTTGTGAGATCCTGAACACCCTGTACATGCTGCCCTAAAAGAAAGAAAGAAAGAAAGAGAGAAAGAAAGAAAGAAAGAAGTTCTATACTGTGTTGTATTATTAATGATCATCACGTACAATGTGGTCATTCAAATCCACATAATTTAGGGAGAAATTCATCAGACAGCAGGAAAATCCAACAATAGCAAAGTCCAGCTGAAGCCAAGAACAGGGAGGTTTAAGGTAGCAGTATCTGGCCTGCAAGCATTGGAGTTCAAACTTCACCGAATTGAACTCTTGGCTCTGGCCCTTACCACTCATGCGAACTTGATTTTGTTATCTTCTTTTCTTTTACTTCCCTCGTATTTAAGCAGACACCATCATCAGTATGATCATAATAACATGACTGACCCCATCATGTTGCTTTCAGGCTTACATGAGCTCATATAGACAAAGGACTCAAGAAAATAAATGATGCAAATGAAACTTTGGGTTCAAAACTAACTTCATATTTTGCAACATTCTTCTGACCTTTAAGATTCAATAAACTATATATTTATCAATCATTGATTGGTATTTTTAAATAACATAAAAGTAAAGTAAATAATGTAAAAGCAGTGTTAATAACATACAAGTAAAATAAATAACATAAAAATAATTTTTTGTTTATTTTCTTTTATTTTTTCTGTACTTAGGTCAGAGTGTACAAGGTGTGCTATGTAGATCAGACTTGTAGTGATTCTCCTGTTTTCAGCATCCCAAATACTAGGATTACAGGCGCACACCACCAGACGCAGCCTCACCCACTGTCACAGAGCACCTCACTGGTGGGACCAACATGGCATGCCAGGAATCCAACCCTGGCTGCTGTTCTCTGCCTAAGCAGGTGCTTTAGTCCACTGGGCTATCAGGCTGACCCTTAGGAATAACAATTTATTCTAGAAAATTATCTTTAAAACATTAAGCTTATTATTATTTTCTCAATCCTACTTTTCCATATTCAAGCTATAAAAAAGTAAGTAAATATAAATTTGCATAAATATAATGTAAAGGAGTGCCTTGTACGTTTTTCTTTTGAAATTTTATAGGGATAATACCTACTAATTCTGTTTTAACATGTATTTATAGTTATGCAGTACAGCTCGTAGTTCTAAATTGAAGAATATGTGCATAGCTAATATGTTTTAATTAGCTCAAATTTATGTTTTCCTAATGTAAAACACTATGACTTTCTGTTTACTGTGAGTAAAAGTTAACTCCTTATAGATTTTTGAGCTCACAAAGAAAATTAAATCTCCTACCAAGACTTTTAGAAAAGCTTCTTAAAACAAAAATATTCCTGTGGACTATCTACAATTATCTATTTATGCTGAATAATCCCTTTTATGTATTTACCCTGATGATGGTGATTGGTCCCTCTTTATTTGCTTGGCATGATTCCGTCTTTGTTTTTCCTATTGTGTAATTATCTCCAAGTTTGGCAATCTGTGTATGATGAGGGCTGAGGGTTGTCCTATGACTGCTGAGAATGCCTGCTTGTTGAACCTAAATACCACACGTACACACACGCATCGCCCCCAGTACCACCATCTCCCTCGCTACCACCATGACCACCGCACACGCACAAACCCACATAAAATCATTGCTACTAAACACATGGTATAACAATTTTGTGCTTGTCCAAGATTTGTTTCCAGATAGAGGATCAGCTGGGAGAGCGTTTTTATCTGAAATCTGACCTCTACCTAAGAGCTAAAGGGATATTTCCAAGTTTATAGTCTCCTCTTCTTACCCTCTAGCAATGCTTTGTATTTCTCTTGTTAATAAATTCTAATGATTTTAAATAACTCATCTCCAGTCTCCCTTCTGCACTCATCTTTAGCTGGTGCCTTTCAAGCACTGTGTTCTAGGTACTTTTATGGTGTCTTACTGTAGGAACTCTGCCTACCCGGGTCCCCTCTGGAGCAAACTGTGTTGCTAAGGTTTACTTAGCCTTCAGGGTTAGCTCAGATGGCTAACGCTGCACTCATTAAATGTTTCTTGATACCCACTGGAAAGTCTATTTAGACACGCTCACATATTGTTTCAAATTGTTAAAAGTCAGCAGAAGTATCTGAGTGTTTTTTTCTACACTACTATGTTACCACTGTCTCTCAGCTTGCATGTCTCCCTAGGTCAGTGAGATCCTGAGTGCGGGAAATACAGAAGAAAGAAGATAGCTAAGTTTATGGCAGCATGATTTGTCATAGCTATATCTTGGAAACAACCCAAGTACTCAACAACTGAGGAATGGTGTAAAAACATGGTATTTTGATACAATGGAGTATTACTCCACTATAAAGAAACAAACTTAGGTAAATGGATGCAGCTAGAAGTTATACTCATAAATGAAATAAATCATACCCACACATGTAAATATCATATTGTCTCCCTAGCACAAGAACCTGACAGAGTCAATGAAATCTGAAAAATAAAATAGATATAGTAAAAGTGAAAGAAATTGCTCGAAAGGAAAGAACAATTGGGATGAGGGAAACGGGAAAAAAAGAAGGAAGGGGCAAAGAAATACTTATATTTATACACAAGATAACTAGGGTGTTGTACTACTGATTTCTATTTGATTACTGAAGGGTACAGGTAATGCTTACATTTTTTATTTAGATCAATTTTACATGCTTATCTCTTATAATCTAAGCAATGATTTTGGAGGCAACAATGTGCAATATAACAACCATTGTTGAAATCTATATCTTTTTGTTTTTAAATTACATATCATTTTTGTTTCATCTACTTGTATTCGCTTTCAAATAAAAAAATCAATATCTTGAAAGACCACATGGTTTTAAGATCTTTTAAGATTGTATTTTGCTTAATTTACATTTTTTTGCGACAATGTTTTCAATTCTGCAGTGCCATTAATTCAACCTATTTCCTAGATAAACATTTCAATGACAACTTGCCTTGAAAAATCTACAGAAAGTTCTCAAAAGCTTTCCTAAAATGCCTAAGGTTGCTGGATAACTTTGTAGACAAGAGGATTGTATTGTTCTTGTGTAAGAAGAAAGTACATTGACTATCACTGACATGTGTTTACATCAAAATCATCAATATCTCATCTTGTGCAAATTCATCCAAATATGAAAAACTTGGTAGGAACCATATTTTTGGTGCTGGATACACCCACCCCTGTCTTTCTGGTGTCCCAAGGAAATGCTGATCTCTCACTGTCTCTGTCTCTCTTGTAGTGATTTTTGAAACTAACAAAAAAAAATCACCAATTTTACCTCCTTTTCTGCCCACCTTTCACATCTCAACCATCATAGGTAATTGAATAATTTAAAATAGTAATATAAATATTTCAAAACCAATATGGCAGGGTACATGTTTAAGCATCATCATAATTTTTTACTCTTTTATTTATTGTTCAGAATTATAAGGAGTAAACTGATATTTTCTCATTTGCCTAATTATTTAGTTATTAAGTAATTTATCTTACATACTTACCTTGTAATAGCTTCATTTCCAATAGTGCTGCTGTAACAACAAAATAGTTAAAGCAAAATGTAGTCTTGTAGACCATCATTAACAGAGAGTGATTAAAGAGATTATTCACTTCAAGGGGGTCAGTTTTTTCAATTTGAGCTGGCAAGTCACACATATATCAGAGTGCTTAGTATAAATATTTTCTCTTCTTATAGAATGAAACTTATTGCATAAAGTATAAATTTTGGATTCAGATCCAGACTGCTGGACATTATAAATTCTGGAAACTATGGAATGTAAGAGGGTGATTTTTAATTTAATAACATCAAGATTTTTTTCTACCTTGTACATGCGTCTTTTTTCTTGATAAAGCACATAATCTTTGGCTTAGATTTTGATAAAGATCAAACAAAATCACATCGAATTCCCAGACACTCTGTACAGAAATCAGTAAATGTCTCTCTCTTTCCTCCATTATTTTTTGGGCAAACTGCATTAAATAATTAGAAGGGCATATTGTTTGTTGACTTTTGCACATGGAGCCTTTGGTTTGAAGGGAATATGATCCATTTTACAACTTCATCTTGAGAGCAATAATTTTAGGAATATTTGTAACATTGAGGTAAAATATTTCAAACTACATCCTATACATTCTGAGTACTGGCAAAGAACACATTGCTTTTTATTCCCTGTGGAAATAAGAAAATTTTGATTACAATTCAGGACAACATGAAAATGTTAAAAAAAATTAAGGAATAGAAATAAAGAAATCCTGTTCTTGCATTTTTTCACCACAAAATTAAAGATTTTCTGAATTAATGTATTCTTAAAAAAAAACCCTCAACATTATTTAAATTGATTTATTTGAGGTTAAACTGAATTCTTTCACTGAAATAAATACTGCAGCCTAATTCAGTGCTTTTGGTAGGCATGTAAGGTCTTATGCATACTTAGTAACATATCCATACCATCTTAATAAGCCAACAATTGCTCCCAGCTTACAAAACTGTCAAAATTCTAAGGTTTAAATTTAGAATTGGAAAAAAAAATGTATGTTTGAAGTTGTTGAATATATTTGTCAAATGGTTGATATAAAATAAAGGGGAGCCCCCAAATCACCATGTGCTCTTGTATAATAAATAGTTCCTCATAAGTATCTTTCCCTGTGAGCACTAAATCCAGAATGTTTCCAAATTATTTTTTCTCAAATAAAAAAGTATATTCTATGTTGATCACTATATAAAAGGGCAGATACTCAATTTTAACAGTTGTTTTCTCAAATTGTATGTTAGAAATGACATTATTTTTCACTTTTCCTTTTTCAAAAGCAAAAGTGTAGGAAAGTGCTCATTTTTAGTACATTGTACACTGTTGTATCCAAAGTAGCTGCTCCTGTTGCAAGCTAGAGACGTGAAAAATGGATCAAACTCCATGTACACACCTTTCCTTTCAATGAGCCACTAGTAATTAGTTGCGTAATTATTTTAACTATCTTTTCTGTGTGATTCCATATGTGTTTATTCCTCTATTTTACCTTTCCTTTCTTTTTTCTTTCCCCCTTTCCAGCTTCTTTCCTTTTAAGTGTTTTCTTCCCATGTCACAGTACCTGTTTTAGATTCTGAATCTTATTTATTCTTTTGCCTTTTTGCACTAGGGAAACAATATAATGTTTATACATGCAAGACTGATTTATTGGCAGGCCTGATTTCTCAGTGAACTAAAGCACCTGCTTAGAGAAAGCACAGTGGCAAGGATTCAATCCCTCGCGTGCCATGCTGGCCTGCCTTCGGGCCACGCTGGGACAGGGATTGAGACTGGGCATGCTGGTATGTACTCCCACTGGCGCTTGGGAGGCTGAAAACAAGAGAATCGCGATGAATCCAATCTATGTAGTGAACCCCTGTAGACCCTGTTCTAAACACAGGGGGAAAAAAAGACTGATTTATTTCACTTATTAGTATAGACTCTAGTCCATTCCCTGGGTGTCTCACATATATCTTTCTTTATAGCTGAGTAATATCCCATTGTACAAGAATAACACGCCTGTTTTATCATTCTTTCCTTACTGCTGCTACTTAAATTTGATGTTGGCCGTTGAATTTTCCTACTAAGCTGTCTGCTCATTATTTCGTTACTACTAATACAGTTTCAATGTCTCTAGTAATAAGAAAGTTCTAAACATATTGTCCTGAGATTTTTTTTTTTTTGTATTTTAGGGAAGGGTCTTCAGCAAGTTAAGGGTCTCACTGCTAGATCAGACTCATAGTGGTCCACTTGTTTACAGCCACCCAAGAGTTGGGATTACAGGCACCTACGCCATCATACCAAGTCTCAGTTGCTGTCTCAGGGCACCCCAGGAGCGAGGCTGGTATGGCGGGCCCAGGAATCGAACCCCTGATCCCTGAGCCTGTTTGCACGCATTTTAATTCACTGAGATATTTGGCCAGCCCATGTTCTGAAATGGTCAATTAATTAGATCCTTTTTACCTGGAACATAACCTTCTTAGCAAGGCTCACTGGTGCAAAAAA
>PVJA010020958.1:0-37038 GCA_004027025.1 Myocastor coypus | reverse complement strand
GGGATTGAACCATGGTCCATGCAACCGCCCAAGCTTTCCTAAGCAGGTGCTTTAGACCACTGAGCCATCCTGCCAGGCCCATGGTCCTGATTTAGAAATGCAGCTTTACATGTGTTCCCCATCCACACTTGAGTCAAAAGTAAGCAAAATTAATTAGCAGCTGCTCCCTCTAATGAGGGAAGGGAGTTGAATTGTCTCCTACACTCAAGCATGGAAGAGTCTCAGGAACTTCTGAGCAATAGGAAACAGGCTGCTTAGTATGTTGATTTTGTGAATCCCAGGTCCCCCGCAGTTCAGAGGAACGCAGTACCAGGGAACAAATTTTAATTCCTCAAACAACCCAATTTATTCTTTGTAGTACTTATTTCTAATAGAATTTTTTGTATTTCAAATTAATACTACATAATATCTGTGGCTTAGAATCAGATGAAAAATCTAGACCCATCAAGCGGTCATATCTTTTTCAGTTACTCAAGACAAGCCAAAGAAGCTTGTACAAAAATTCCCTAACGAGAACACTTCTGCCCAACACATTACTCCTACAAACAGAAAACAAAGTGACTCTGTATTCTACTTTCCCTTGATGATGGCAAGAAGCAGACAGAAAGGAGGATTCAAGGAAGGAGACGGACCTTCCAGGTCAGGCCCCCAGTGACTCTTTCCTTCCAACAAGACCCTCTCTTCTAATGCAAGTCAGCTCTAGCACCACCATGGCCCAGTCAGCTTCCGAAAGTCCTGCCTCAGACTGCATGAGGATTTGGGGGCAAATTCGGGGTCTAACCTTAACACATGCCAGATGACTCTCTGAATATACATTTCCTTAGCTTGCTAATTAAGATATTAATGACCTTTTCTAGCTCCAAAATAATATAACTCAATCTTTTTTTTTGAACTTTTGTTTGTTTGTTTATTTTTATGGCCAGCTCAGCCTGCCCTGAGGGCAGGGCTGGCGCAGCATGTGTTGTCGGGGATCAAACCACGGTCCCTGAAGCCACCCAAGCTTTCCTAAGCAGGTGCTTTAGACCACTGAGCCATCCTGCTGGGCCCTGATATAACTCAATCTCGATAACTAAGTCTATTTAATTGGACAGAAAATTTGAGCAGGTCAGTTGTATGAAATTATTTGAGCTATATTTCAATTACTGACCAAGATAAATATGATAAAAATTGCTAGCTGGTTATTTTGATAACTCCAACATTTACAGGCTTAACCATGAAAGAACATGAACCAATCTGTACAATGGCTTAAAATTTCTTCTAGAAATACTGTACTTTAATAGCTTTAACAAAATAAGAATCACCATCACCAAATTTGTGTGATTGGATTTCATCATATAATTCGGCCGTATTTATGGAAATCTTGAGTTGCATACACCACAGTTTATTTTGCAAAATCTTTTGCAGTATGTATCGTACAACTTCTTGCTGCCACTTGGGCCCTTCTTTTTGTTTGATTTATAATTTCTCTGTCCCTGTCCACTCCCTAAATGTTAGTTCCTTAGTGTTTCCTCTCAGACTTTGTTCCTCTCTCATTGTATTTGCCCTCCTTGGATGATGTCATCTACACCCACAATCGCGCGCAGCTTCTTTGGGGAGGGAGGGCAGGTCTATAGTGTGTGCCGGTCTCCATAGCGTCACTGTAGCTACCGTACGACTGCTAATCATCGGCTGTGGGGGCTGAGAACTGTGCGCGGTGCCCTCACCAGCCGCAGCACATCGTGTGTCCATCGCTTTTATCACCTACACGCTGACCTTCAGCTCTGTGGCATCCTCCCTCCACATTCCAGACTTGTGTCCACTTGATGTCACATCTTTCCTTGAAAACCCTACTTATCAAGGGAACCGTGGGTAATGGTGAATGATCCAGCCTTTGAAAAATCTGCTAGCTTTCGGCTCTCTTGCGATTGCATTTTGTGACCAAGGGAACAAGCCCACAGGCTGGTGCAGGGGGTAGAACTTTTCCCTGGGACTTTCTGCAGGGAGATCTTTCTGCTGTCAATCATCCCTTGGAATAGTTTGTCCTGGGATGAGGAATGTGATGTGGGGATGCTTTGAACTGGTAGAGAAATAGATCTAAGCAACTGAGTCTGAATCTGGGACATGGAGAATCCTGGAGTCATTCCACAGGCATAGTAGCTGTCACATGAGACAGTATGTGTCACAAGGACGTAGTGGCCATCAGATATCCAGCCAAGCAGCCATGTAGAGGCTGAAAAGTCAAGGCAAAAGGCACCCCATTGCAAGACTCAGGCAGCAATCACAGAGCTCCGTTTCTAAGGTGGGAATGGTGATCCGCCAGTGAAAGTCACTCAATGTTCAGCTGATTTTGCCCAAGCAGGAATCTCACAAGGGTTGCAGTACCAGCAGCAGCATCAGCAGAGCAGGAAGATCAGAAAGTTAGAAGGGAAAATCCAAGGACTTTGTTTCGGCAGCTCAGCTGAGATGCTCAGGAACAGCACCTAGCATGCTAACAAGAGCAGACTTCCCACAAGTAGCTCCAGGGTTGACTCTGCTACAGTAGTTTAGGTACACCAAGTAAGAATAACTTTCTGGGACTGGGAAAATAGCTTGGTGATCTAAGTGCCTGCCTGCAAAGCACAAGGACCTGGGTTTGATCCCCAGTACCACATGCCACACTGGCCCCGGGAACCAGTCATACCGGCCACTGAAACCAGGTGTGGTGGTGCATGCCTGTAGTGCCAGCACGGGGAAGGCTGACCCAGGAGGGTCACCATGAGTCTCAACCGTGTAGGGAGACCCTGTACCAAGTAAATAAATAAAAGACTTTTAAAAATAGCAAAAATAATTTTTTTAAAAAAAGACTTTGTGTTGTATGTAGTCACAGGGTAGTGGGTGCAGGCTGCTCTTGTAGGGTGCGTTCCCTTCCATCCGTATTAGATCATAATGTGTGTGTGTATATATACGACGATATATCATAACCAGCCACTTTAGCCCCAAAGTGACTCAGTCTCTATCATCTGACCTTCCACATAATGCCACAAAGTCTTATCAGCTCTCTCCCCCAACTTTTTCTTGAATTCTCATCTTGCCTGTTCATGTGTATGGCACTTTCCTCCTTAATTCAGGCCCTTATTCTTCTCCCTTGGATTTCTTAGAAACCATCCAGTCCAGTTCTCTTGACTCCTGTCTTGCTCTTTTCAACCAGTCCACGCCCTGACAGAATATCTTCCCACAGAACCTTGCCCAAGTTACACCGTTGCTGACGCTCCTTCAGGATGCAGCCAGACTCCTTGGAGTGGCATAGAAGCCACCTTGCTCATCTCTCACCTCCTGCAGCCAATGCATAGCGTCATCTAGATGTGGAAGACTGCTTTGGACAATATTTTTTTTTTATCATATTCTTCACCTTAATAATGTAGTCTTAGAAGCCGGGCTTGGTGGCTCACGCCTGTAATCCCAGCACTCGGGAGGCTGAGGCAGGAGGATTGGTGCGAGTTCAAGACCAGCCTGGGCTACCAAAGTGAGCTCAAGGCCAGCCTCAACTGCATAGCGAGACCCTGTCTCAAAAAAAAGACAAAAAAAAAATAATGTAGTTTTAAAAATTGCTTGCTTGTTTCAATAAATTCGATACAGGTTCTCACTGTGCAGTTGAGACTCATAGTGATCCTCCTGTCTCAGACGCCCCAGCACTGGGATTACAGGCATGCACCACAACACTGGGTCTTAGGGTCCTTCACAGGGCACCTTACATTCAGGGCTGGCACAGCACGCAGTACCAGGAATCAAAGTTGGGTCCCTCCTCTTGCCAGGCAGGTGCTCAGCTAAGCTATCTCTCCAGCCCAGTAATGTAGTTTAAAAAAAATTGTTTTCAGGGATCTTGTTTTGTTTTTGAGAAAGGGTCTCACTATGTAGCTCAGCTTTCTAAGTACTGGGTTACAGGAGTGCTTCACCATGCCCTGCTCAGTTTTTATGTTCTATTAACATACATTTTCAGTACATAATGATTACATTCTTCAGGGAGAGTTGGTACATAGCTTAATTATTTTATTCCTTTCCTTCCCCATCTATCCTTTGGTCTCCTTCTGTGGTGGACTGCCCACTGGCGGCCACCTTGTTACGCCCAGCTGAACTGAACTGGCATAGTTCTGGGTATGGGAGGCCCACCGAGGACTTTTGCCATCTGCATAAGAGGCAGAACTGCAGAAGAGCTGGGAGAGGCTGGTAGGGAAGATGTGGGGGCTGCGGCTTCCCTTGGAGGAGCCTGTCATGCTGGCTTTCCTGATAAACTTTATTCTCAGAGGAGGAGCTCAGGACCTCACTGTCCCTGAGAACAGCTAGGGTTCACTTTGGGGGAGCTCTGGTCCTCACCTTGAGCATCACTTCCTGGCTCCAGAGGGCAAGACGGTGCACTGCTCAGCCTCCCGGAGAAGCCTGTCATGTTGACTTTCCTGATGGGAACTCAGCTTTCTTCACCTTTGGAGGAGCTCAGAGCTCGCTGTTGCTAAGGATGGCTGTGGTGCTTTTTAGGGGGGCTCTGGTTCTAACCTGAGTGTTGCTTCCTAACTCCAGTCCAGATCGCTCAGTCTACTGGCACACATCCTTCATCCTGCTGCCATAGACTTTCTAACTTCCGCCAGTGACCTTTGGGCCTTCCCTGCACAGATCCATGAAACAGGCCTGCATGAGACTTTGTTGTGGGCTTTTGACCTCCAGTTGGGCTTACAGGAGGCATTGCTATGAGCTCTCAGTTTTCAGCCCGACTCATGCAGGATATTAGGATCCAGGCCCTCAGCTGGGTTCTTTGGCCTTTAGTATGTGAACAGATTTCATGCACGCTTGGTTTATGATTTTTAGGGGAATTCACTATAAAATAATCTTATAAAATGTGTCCTGTATTGTATTGTTCCCCTTGCAAAGCCTCAAGCTATGATAACATCTGTTTTACAAAATATTTATCTCCCTATTTCCTACTAACTTTTCTTTTGCTCTTTATATTTTGGGTTTCTTATATAGAAGGAGCCATGCAGTATTTAAGATTGTGTCTTTATTTCACTTACTGTTATGTGTTAAGGTGCACCCATTTTACTACAGATGACTCAAGTTTATCTTTCTTTAAAGCAGAGAAATATTCCATTGTATATACTGTATTTTCTTTAGCATTCATTTCGTGATAGTCATATAGGAAACTTACAAGATTTATACATTATGAGTTTTACTGCTTTAAACATGGACATACATGTACATTTGTAATATTGTAGTCTTTGACTTTTCAGAAAGATATCTATAAGGGGAATAGCTGGGTTGAATAGAATTTCTAGTTTTGGTTTTTTGAGAAATGTCCTTGCTGATTTCTGTAGTGGCTGTACTAGCTTACATTCCCACAAATATGTAGAAAAGTTTATGTTTTCTGCAGCCTCTTCAGCGCTTGTTATTTAATTTCTTTATGATAGCCATTCTTCATAGAGTAAGTGGAATCTCAGTATTCTTTAATTTTAATTTATTAGCCAGGATGTTAAGAATGCTCTATTTATTTGTCATTTTTACTTCTTATAAAATGTGTTTATTCATTTCAGTTGCCTATTTTTGTTTCAGTCTTTTATTGGGGGGGGGTCTAAATTTTTTGAATGATTTATATCTTCTAGATATTTAACCTCTATCCGAGGAATAGTTGGCAAAAATTTTCTCTATTCTGTAGGTTGCCTCTTTATTCTCTTGGTTGTTTTCTGCTGTGTGAAAGGTTATTGATTTTCTATTAGTCCACTTAAGGAATTGGATACTATGTCTTATGTGACTGGGATTTTGCTTAGGAAGTCCTTGCCTAAGCCTGTGTCTTCAAGGGTTTTACCTACTAGCAGACTAAAGCATCATTTGAACATTTAGATCATTGGCCCGTCTTTTTCAGTTCAGTACATGGAGAAAGGTATGGGTCCACGTTCAATCTTCTGCACGTGGTTGGTCAGGTTTTCTAGCACCATTTATTCAAGATGCTTTCTTTATTCCAAAGCACCTTTCAGTCAGCATGTGAGGAAACTCGGAGCCAGCATCACTCCCGGCACCATCTTGATCATCCTTACCGGTTGTCACAGAGGTAAGAGAGTGGTCTTCCTAAAGCAGTTGGCTAGTGGCTTGCTACTTGTGACTGGGCCTTTTCGCCTTGATCATGTTCCTCTATGAAGAACACACTAGAAATTTGTCACTGTCACCTCTACAAATACCAGCAAAGTGAAAATCCCAAACACCTCACTGATATTTACTTTAAGAAGAAGCTATGGAGACCCAGACACCAAGGGATGAGATCTTAGACACCAAGAAAGAGAGATACCAGCTTTCAGAGAAGCACAAGGTGGATCAGGAAACAGTACACTCACAGGTTTTAGCAAAAATCAAAGCTGTTTCTCAGCTCCAGGGCTACCCGCGATCTGTTTTTGCTCTGACAAATGGAATTTATCCTCATAAATTAGTGTTCTAAATTTCTTACTAAGAACTTAATTAAATAACTGATATTTTTTTTAAAAAAGCAGTTGTTTATTGTTGTTCAGAAGTTTATGGGGTAGGCGAACATTTCTGCTGACCATGAACTATATACAACTAAATAGTCTTGGCTGGGCCCAAATGTCTGTAGCCTCAGCTAGGAAACTGAGATGACTGCGTATGTGGGTAGTCTCCTGTTCTCCATCAGGCCAGACTTGCTTTATCCATACCACATATCCTCACAAATGAAAGCAAAAACCTTTTAAAGCCTCTTGAGTTAGGATTAGATATAACACACCATATCACTTTTACTGCATTCTTTTGGCCAGAAGCCACAAAGGGGTGGAGCAACATGCACAACCTCTTAGGGGAAAAGCTATAAAGTCACAATCTAGAGAACGTGGAGACACAAGGTCAGAGATACAGGGTGTGGCCCCACTGTTATACCCTAGAAGTAATGCTAGAGACCTCTATAACAATGTCACAATGGACTGTGTGTGGCGGGGAGCGAGGCTAGCAGCTAAGGTTACTGAGTTGCTACCACAGGCCCTTCCAAAGCTATTATGAAGAAGAAAACAGATTGTGCAGGTTGTATAGTAGTTACTATATTCACTTTTTCTTTTGTTCATATTCATCTCTATTGATGCCTTTTCCTGACTTGAAGACACCTGGCTGTTCTTTTAGGCCTGTTCAAAGCAAGTGGGACTTCTGGTGTCTCTTTTTTTCCTTACAGGAGCACCAGGTCTGCCCTGATTGTCCTGGTTAACCTTAATTTCCTCCTTTAAGGCCTTATCTCCAGTTATGGCAATCACATTGGAGGGATGTCAGAGATAGACACAAATAGCAATGATACACACTTAAGAATGACTAAGAATGACTAAGATAAATAAATCAAATGTTGAAACCTGGAATGAGAGGAAATCTATTATGCTGCTGCTGCTGGGACTTCAACTTAGTCCAATTCTTTTATAAAATTGTTTGATAAAAATCTAATAAAAGTGAATTAAAGCTTACGTGTGTCCTCAAGATTCTCCTATATCATCCAGTGGAAATGCATGCATGTACTCACATGTACAAGACATGTACACAAATATCCACAATAGCACCACTTATAATTGTTATACACTGGGAAGAGCCCAAATGTTGACACATAGTAGGAGAGCTAAATGAATCATGGCATATTCCTACAGTGAGATGTTATATGACAATGAGATCGAATGAATTACATCTCCCTCCACACAATAGTGTAGGTGAAGCTCATAAACACTGATGACAATAGAAGCCAGACATCTAAGAGTTCATACTTAAAATTCCACTTATGAAAAGTTCAAAAAAAGGCAAAATGAATCTATGGTGTTAGAAGTCAGGCCAGTTGTCTCCCTTGGAGAAGGAATTATCGACAAGAAAGAAATAAAAGATTTCAAGGATACCACTTGTTTTATATGATTGGGTTTCTGGCTACACAGCTGTATTCATTTCGTGAAAAGTCATTGTACTGAGTACTTATCATATGTGCACATTTCTCCACATATTTTATATTTCAATGAAACGTCTTGGGCTGGGGAGATAGCTCAGTGCTCTAAGAACTCGCCTGGCAAGTGCAAGGACCCAGCTTTGATCGCCAGTACCACATTCCATGCCAGCCCCAGATCCCTGGGCATACTATGCTGACCACTGAATCTGGCTGAGGCGCAGCATGCCTGTAATCCCATTGCTGAGGAGGCTAAAACAGGCGGATCACTATGAGTCCAAGTTACATACTGAGACCTTATACCAAATAAATAAATAAGTAATTTTTTAAAAATAAAAAAAATCTTCTTAAAAATATTCTGTAGATTCCATATCATTCTAGAATGAAATCTGAATGGCTCAGGCTGGCCCAGGGCCCTTTGCCACCTGGTTCTGGGCCCACGCCTCCAGCCCCATCCCTGCTATGTGTGATCCAAACCACAGCCAAAGCAAGTCATCAGCAGTTCCCACAACAGGCTGTGCTCTTCCATTCCTTTTCACCTTTACCTACAGCCTTAGCACCCTTTCCACTTTATTTACCTAGTTAACTCTTTTGAAGAGCGAATGTTAACTCAGGCTTCATTCCCTACCAGGAAGATTTCCTCACCCTACACAACACAGTCACTGTCCTTCCTTAGCACTGAGGTTGCTTATCCCATTTAGTACACTGCATTAGCACTGCTAGTGTGCAGATCTGTCTTTGCTGCTGGGTTGAAGGTGGCATGAAGGCAATAACTGTGCTTTTTATCTTCTGCATATTTACATAATGTCAAGTGAAACACTCAGCATCAGCAACTACCCAAATAATAGCAAAGGAATAAATGAAGAGGTTAATGAAATTTAGTTTGCATCTTGATATTGATACAGAATTTTAATCATTTTAGCAAGAAAAAGTTCTTTTTTAAAAATGGAAGTTAGTTTGGCAACACAGACTATACCATGCCAAATGTTTGTTCTCCATGAAGAAAAATCATATACACATTTCTTAAAATATATAGTAGCAATATTGCCGACTCCCTAAAGTCTACCCAACACTATAAAGTGATTGAATTCCACTGGAATATGGGTGAAAAGTTAATAGTTTGGTTGGCTCAAAACTCAAGATATTTTTCTGACATCTAGATTGGCCATGTTTCTCAGTGGACCAGCCAGAAATTCTTCAGTTATCCCAGTTTAGGATTTATGGACTGTAGGTTTATTCTTTTTCAGAGGGTAGAATTGGCCATTGTTTAACATATTAGACCAAGAAAGTAAATGCAGTGAAAGCTGTAACTAGCATTGGGGCCAAAAGTGTGAAGTAGGCTGATAATAGTCACTTTTTATGAATGTTCTGACCAGGTTTCAGCCAGGTATCATGCTAAGGCACAGCGGATTCTCAACTGTGTTTCTTGCTACTTCTGATTTTGGCCTTTCACCAATACTCCATAGTAGAAAGCCAGAAAAGACTTTAATGATGAGAGGTAGGGTGGCAAGGATGTTGTCATGATGATTCCTAGTAAATAAAGGTTTACTATACACAGCAGAACATGCACAAATATGAAGCCTGACCTCAAACAGCTTATCATCTGAAAAGTTAAGGTAAAAGTGAAGCAGTACTCATACAGATTTTTAAATACATGTACAGTCTAGATTCTAAGTATTGAAGATATGCTTAGGCCCCCTTTCCGAGTGCTTCTGTGCTCCCAGTTGGCTGAAGACTTCTTGCTCTCCCCTCTGGGCTAGGTCTCCAGGTTCAGCTGCAGCATCCCTGATTTCACCCATCCCCTTGAGTCACAGCTAAGAGGACCCACCATAGATACTGACTCAAACTGAGCCGGTCAGATGCTCTCAATTTGCAACTGAGATGCACTTCAGACTCGTCCAAGTGAGAGACCTTGGTAGCCATTTAGGCTTCAAGGAGCCGAGAACAGGCAAAAAGTGGGGAGAAAGAAGAGACACAAATTTCTGTCATGGCTGGGTAGAGAGAGAAGGCAGTAGTAGGAAAGATCAGTTCTCGACAGCTGTCCCCTTTATAATTCTAGGAGTGAGATCTGATACAGTCTCTACTCATGTCTGTTTGTTTCTTCTGGTTTGGGTTGGTTGCTGAAGTCCCAGGTCTAGAATTCCAGTGCTCTGTGCTCTGCTACTCAGCAGTAGGTCTCTCTTCATTCCCCTGGTGCTGTGTTGTCATCAAGCTGGGAGAGAGGAGAGAAGAGAGAGTGAATCAGGACTTTTAGGGGCTTTGAGTGGCTTGGACCCGACCGATGGAGGCCCTGTCCCGCTGTAATTAGAATCCATGGCTTTCTGCATTTCAGAACACTGGGAGTTTGGGAGATGTTGTTTAGTGGGAGTGTTGATTTGATTCTTTACAACATAGAAGCTTAACCCTAGAGATGATGACAGCTGAATGTCAGCAATACAAAATTAAGCCTGTGGAAAATTTTAATTATGATCGCTAATACAAAAAATTGCATTTATGTATGGAAAGTAAATCTAGAAGCTTGATGGAAAACTTCCTAAGTCTGTGTGCATTGTCCATGGTGGGCGTTAGGAAGTAGCTGCAGTAACAGAGGCTGGCTGAGCAGTCAGGCCCCTTGCTGTTCTAAAGGTTAAGGAAGAAAAAGAACCCTTCTCAGGTCCTGTTTTTCAGATTTATCTTCCAGGTTAGGAGAGCATTAACAGTTTCTGAAAGAATCTTTTCAGGCCAGTTCCTGTTCTCCCTCTGCTTTGTGCCTGGTAAACAAGGAAAGGGTGCGGTCAGACTTGGACTTGCTTGGGACAGTGTTTTTGCAGCCACGGCCAAAGGCCGGACGCACTGGGAAAGCGGAAGTAGGCAAGTAAGGAGGGGAAGACTCTCAGGCTTTTTCCTCTCACCAACCACACCCCTCATTTTAGGGTCGCTGCTTCCCATGATGTCTCCTTACCACTGCAAGGCCCAGGGACATGCAACTAGGGGCAGGGACCGGGGGCAGGGGTAGGGGTGGGGAATGACACTAAACGAGGTTCCAAACAGCAAGAGCATTAGAATTAGGTAGCTCTGAGTAAAGCCCTGGGCCTCACACCAGCAGGGCTCTCAAGATTCAGAGCAGAATCTCTACCTCAGGCTGTAGCCTCTTGAATGCCTGCTCTGTCCCTCCAGAGGCTCACCATAGTCCATGAAGTGTCAACAGGGTCAAAGAATGGGGCCTGAATCTCCCTACAAGACAGAGACAAGAGCCCACTTGCAGATGGCCCTGGGCCCATTTCCACAGATTTTACGGACTCTTATGTCTGTTCCCCCAAGGATCTGTATCCTCTAGACTTTAGGGTGGCCTTGGCGAGGTTCTTTGCAGAGAGTAGGGACAACGGTTAAAGATAGACTGACATACCCAAATGCAAATTTCAGGTGTGTGAAGAGGAAGGTACCAGGCCAAGGGTTAGGGTATAACAATCTGGGATACCCACTGGGAGCCTGAAAATTCTTTTTATGAATATGGCCATCCAGGTTATTATGGAGGTTCATCTGTTTAAGTAGGAGGAATGTTGGTCTTTTCCTTTTGGAAGAGGGAAGGGACAAGCTGTCATTGTGTGGTTCAGGCTGGCCTTGAATTTGCTGTATAGCCTGGGTTGACTATGTTGGCCTCAAACTCTCAGAGATTCTCCTGTCTCTGCCTCCCAAATTTTGGGATGAAAGCTTGTACCACTACCACCATGCAGGGCTCTTTTGCTTAATTACTCGTATTAGGGGTGGGCCTCTTACCACTTCAATACTGTGTAAACTTAGGTAAGTACAAAGGGCCTCTGAATCTCAGTCTCCTTATTAATGACAATAACATTATTGTTAAAGTGTAATTATCATTATTGTTGTGTGCCCTTGGGCAAATAAATTTCTTTGTTCATCAATTTTTTCATCAGTCAAATGAAAGAATAATATTACCTGTCCCTAATAAAGGCCTTAGATGCCTCAGAGCAAGTTCTTGTCTGTTGGTATCATCAATGGCTTTCCTGCAGCCTGGACATCACCACCAGCCGATTGATTGGCTTGTGGGAAACAGCATAAGCAATGCATAGGTCTCAGCAAAGCACACTGCTGCAATGTCCCTGTGCTTCCTGGAGATTCGGCTCCCATTCCAGGATCACCGTAGGGTTGCAGAACCTCTCTCAGACTCCTTAGGAAGCATGAAGCCTGGTCTTCCAACTATTCCTTTAACCAAGTGCAATCTGATGAATACAAACTAAGAGGTCTGTCCCGGGATAACCTCCATTCTTGTCTGTAAAGGGCTTGGAGATTCACTCAGAAAGGTACAAAACAAATACTTCATCTCTGGACAGAGATGTGGGTGGCAGTGGCAGAGACTGAGGAAGGGGGAGGGGTCTTGGCTTCTCCTCTCAGATCGGCTGCTTGCCACTTTTCTGTGGAAGTTTCTGCAGCACTGCGCATTGGCAGGCTCTCGAGACTGAGATGAGTTTGGGAATCAGCCTAAAACATTAGCATCTGGAGAAGGCTAGGCCTACAGAGGAGGAGGCTGGTCACACAGAAAGATGTGTCAGCTGTAGAGAGCAACACATAGTGTCCCCGACCCAAGCCCACGTCTCTCCATGTCACCGCAATCCTCGGGGACCAGCAGCACTGCCTTCTTCTCAGCTCCCAGGATCCTGCCCAGGGATAACACCAGGTACTGAGGCACTAGAGTTCTTCTGGGAAGCAAAGTGTAAGAAGGGTGCCAGAGAGGCCACTGGGCAGCTAGGGAGCATTAGGCCTCCTGATCGCCACCTGCGAAGACCCATAGTACATAGGTCCCTCCTGTGCCCCTCGACTGACAGATGGATTTCTCAGGAATATTCTATCCCTTAGCCATATCAAGACAAAAGTAAGAAGACCATTAAACACTTTCCTTTTTTAAAAAAATAATATGTAAGAAAGCTTTATGCCAAAGAAAATTAGGCTCTACCCACATAATTTCAGAGAGAAGTTTGAAGTTAAAGCTTTTTTATTTTTTTGGTCAGAGTGTGATTCTGGAGGTTGTCAGATCTTTTCCAAGGTCCTGTCATCTCAGAGTCTATTTATTCACTGTGTGTGGGGTGGGGAATACTGGTAGAATCTATTTATTCAGTGCTTTTCAGCCACTAATGCTTTCATGAATACTATTATGGACCAGCCCACAAGTTCACTGTTGTTGCTATGATTTAGAGATGTTTGCCAGCTATTCTCCAAGACTCATGAGTAGTGGCCACTAAACCCCTACAGCTACGGTTCCTATCAAAGTCTTCACTTTATTTGGGGTTCTCTTCCTGTGTTGGGGTTCTGAGACTCATGTTTGATTTCTGTTTAGTGTTTCTGCCCACATACATGAAGTCATCCACCATGGGAAAGACTGATTATCTATATCTATACCTATATCTATCTATCTATCTATCTATCTATCTACCTATCTATTTATTTATTTATTGAAACAGGGTCTCATTTTATAGTGTGGGCTGGCCTCAGACTCACTGCGTACCCCAGGATGGCCTTGACTGGCCTCTTCCGGCTCTGACCTCCCAAGTGCTGTGATTATAGGTGTACCACACCACACCAGGCCAGAACTGATCTTACATATAAAAAAATGCTCAAGGGAGAAAAACAAGTGTCATGGCATTGCTTTCATTGACCTGAGTCATGCTATCATTTTAAAATCCTGTTTGATGCAGGATGCAAATATGTAAGTTGATTCAGAGGCCATGTTGAAGAAAGCCCAGCAATAAATTATCAATATCCTCGTGACCTTTCTTAAAAGGAGCAGGTGTTATGTGTGAGTTGTAACTACATTTTAACAGTTAAACATCTGAACTATTTAAAATTCTTCTACAAAGTATGAAAAGCACATTAACTTATCATGGCACCAACACTCAAATCAGAAGAATGAGGGATATAGGAATTTCGTGAAGTATTTTTGTAGGATTTTTGTACCATCAAACCTGATTGGGAAACATCAAATCTGATGTGTTGAATGTAGTCAACATCTCTAGCTAGTAGAAAGTAATGATGCTTCATACAGGGACCGGATAGGGTGGGTAGCTTGAGGTAAGATGATGCTCACATGTGCCTGAATGCAGAGCCTTTACTGGGTGGCTCAGGGTGTGAGGCCTGTGGCTTCAGGCGTGCTCTGGGTGTGGCTGCGAGCAGCAGAGCAACTGTTCTCAAAGTTCTGTCTATGAGGCCTGTCTAGCTGGACAGCTTCTGGGAAGTTGGCTCTAGCAAGGTGACAGTCACCACCACATTTTATCCAGGAGAGATAAGCTGAGTGAGTGTACCAGCAGCACAGCAAACCATCTTCTGTGCCTCTCTGCCCAGAAGAAAACAGAAATAACGTTAGCTGACTCTCCGTGACAGAAAAGTTTTCATTCCAGCTTGAATGTACTGCTCTTATTTGTAGAGCTGTCTCCTGTTTTCTCTTATCAAAATATTTCAGCTGTAATTTAACAAACTGGGTGGGCATAGGAGGCTTTGTCCTAACCAAGTCAGATGATTGTGTCTAACCAAAGCTTTGAAACAGACCCAGTATAGTAGCAATTAGATCAGTTTATAAAAAGGAAAGTGGAAATTTTTATTTCATTGAATATGTTCAATTAGCAAAAACTGCAGATAAAAAGAATAGCAATAGCTAAACAATATTATATAACGACCATAACAGTTGCCACCTGACATTTCTGTTTTCTTTTACTTGTAATGCATAGGCATTGACGGTGAATCACTTAGGTCTTTCAATAACACAAACAGCCCACTGTGGCATGCATGTCACCACTAGATTTTTTTTCTTTGAATATTCACTTATGCTTAAGTCCAGCGGCAGCCAAACTTTAAAGGGCTGAGATAGATTATTGATTTGATCTGTTTATTTTAAAAGATTTTATAGCTCTTTGACCAGTGCCTCTGTGTGTTTACTCTAACTATAACCACAGTGGCTCAGTTTTTGTCTACATTGCTTACTGGATTTCTGTGTATTTCTTTTCTTTTAGTACAGAACATTTGAAAACCATACCTTTATCATCAATACTTAATGCTATCATGTTCTTAGCTTTGGATTTGATGATACTGTGTTCATCTTGCTAGGGCTCCTCCTGAAAGACTATACCATATAGTCCCTTTTTTGTTGTTGTTGTTATTGTTTTGTGGGACCGGAGTACAAACTCACGACTTTGCTCTTGCCAGACAGGCACTTGTGCCACAGAGCTATCTCCCCAACCCTGATAGTCTGGTTTTATGCAATGGCCAACAGAAAAGAACAATGTAGGGCAGGATTTAATTGAATGCTAAGTGATGTGTTACATGCTGCAAGTGAATACACAGTCAAGAAAAAAAGGGGAGGGTCCTATGAGTTATGGGGGATAGAAGAATATGCCAAAAAAGTATAGGTATTTCTATCTTTCAACCTCCTGAAAATGAAGCACCTGAATTGAGTCTTAGAGAAGGAGATTAGAAGTAGTGGGAGGGCATTCTAAGCTGTGAGAACAGCACAGAGATAGGGATGCTCAAGGCCAAATCGGGAAACAGTAAATAGAAAAACACGTGGATGACTGACAATATTTTCCATTTTAAAAACTATTTGTTCAGATTGTATACTAAGTAAGAACAGTTTCCTGTGGTTTATAAATAGGCCCTGGCTATTTTACTACAACTATCACACTGATGATCATTCATGGAATATTCCACGGAGATTTTTCCATTTTCTAAGAGCCAGAAGAACAATGTATAAATGTGTAAAAAAATGGTCAAGAACATGAAACACCATCCCAAAGAAGCTAATACCAATTTTATGCAGAAATTTATTGTTCCCATCCAAGTACTTACCTCCCTCTCTCTTTCTCCTCTGTCTTTCCTGGGTTTGTTTCTGATTTATTATGCATAATGCCTCAAACTTTTGAAAGATCTAGAATAGAATTTAAGACAAAGAAACAAGCACAAGAGATGAACTCATTTGCCTGAGCTTCCAGGGCGCTGATTTCAGGGTTCTGACTTCGAATGGGTGTCTCAAATTTCCTTTAACCCAGAACTCCTATGCTGCTCCCAACCTGGGAAGCCACGGGACTTGCACAAAATTTCAATTCCTCTGATTCCAAAGGCCAGTATGTTTCACAAGTTGGAGATCCCAACTGTGTACACTTGAGAAACATTCCACGGCTTCTGTGCATGTTATGTGATGTCAAAAAAAGAAAAAGATTTTTGTTGGCAGTTAATTATATTAACAGTTAAGAAGTTAATTAACTCAGCTGTTAATACAGATTCACATTTTGTTGGCAATTGGTGTCATTCTCCAGTCTCTTGTGCTATTCTATTTTCAACTTGTTTCACTGGCGTGTGCATCACTATGCATTGTTCATTTTGGCCTAAGAGAGACTATGAATGAACACATTTCCTTTGTGGGCAAAATGATGATAAACTGAATTATTCTCCGTATTATACCTGTCAGTCATAATGTATTTGGTAAGAAAGGGAGCCTTAACTTTACTCAGAGATGTGAATGAGTAAAATTAAGCTTTAGCAGCAGCAGAAATAGCCAAAAAAAAAAAAAAAAAAAAAAAAAAAAAAAAAAAAAAAAAAAAAAAAAAAAAAAAAAAAAAAAAAAAAAAAAAAAAAAAAAAAAAAAAAAAAAAAAAGAAGAAGAAGAAGAAGAAGAAGAAGAAAAGATTATAAAAACTGTCCTGGGAAAAACACCCAACATACAAATCAGGGAGAGAGTTTGGCAATCTAAGCACATATTTGGCAAGTGCAAGTACCTTGGCTTGGCTAGATCCCTGGTACTGCATGCCATGCTGGCCTTGCGCCGAGGGAGGCACTAAAACCAGCTATGGTGGCACATGCCTGTAATCTCAGTGCTAGGGAGGCTGAGACAGGAGGATCACTATGAGTCCAAGCTGCATAGTAAGAGCCTGTATCAGGGTCAGCCTGATAGCTCAGCAGACTAATGCATCTGCTTAGGCAGAGCGCAGTCAGCCGTGGGGCGCGCTGAGACTACTATTAAGACTGGGCATGGTGGTGTGCACCTGTAATCCCAGCACTCGGGAGGCTGAAAACAGGAGAATCACTATGAGTCCAATCTACATAATGAGATCCTGCAGACCCTGTCCTAAATATAGAAAAGAACACCCTATACCAAAAAAAAAAAAAAAAGCCACCCACCATCCTATTATATCTGAAGCTAGCACCATCAAATGTGTCCAAAACTAAAGAATAACTTTGCTGCAAGTGTCTCTACATGTTTTTTTTTATGTCTGTGCCTCATCCACACTTCAACTCTCTAAATAAGAATGTATAGGGATCACTCATCCCTATAATGATGTCATTTAGGGTTTAATAAAATCACCAACTTCATTGTGAAATACTTCTGGAATTGAAATGGAAAGTCCACCCAAATTATCAAATGTAGTAACAACTTCACACAAAAATGTCCTGCAGTAGGCAGAATTTGTAGCCAAATTATAAGATTTGCAGAACTTTTTAGTAGCAAAGGCTTTAGTTTTTCACCCACACTCCAAGAGTAAGTTTGAATTTCATAAGGATGAAGGTGGTTTTTTAAGGTAGATTCTCTTCTATAGCAACATGGTAACACTGGGTTCCGTGTTAAACATTCAGAGAGTTAGAAATTAAGTTCATAGGCACCAGCTAGACAAACATGTCCTGTACTTTTTTGGTTCCCAACATCTTTATCACAGAGTATGAAGGAACCAAAATAGACACTGGGTAGTTTCTTTTTTAGAAACCAAAACACATTTTTCTACTTTTTACCAAAAAGCAAAAACAAAAAAATAACATACACACACACCATGGAAAAAGACAAATGAAAACACTTCTGAGATGTAGAAGTTTTAATAACTTTTCTTCTGTGTAGCCTTTCTGTGGGTTAGCATATATCTGTAAAGAGTGAAGAAACAAGCCAGATATGGTATTGCATACCTGTAATCCTAGCACTTGGGAGACTGGCAGAAGGATCACTGCTAGTTCACGGTTAGCTTGGACTTTGTAGTGCAGGCTGGCTTTGAACTCACTGTGTATCCTGGGCTGGCCTCAAACTTGTAGTGATCTTTTTGCCTCACCCTCTCAAGTGCTGGGTTTACCAGCATGTGCCACCATGACCAGCACCTGTCTCTCAAGGCACACCTCAAATGCTACCTTCTCTAATCCAAATGCAGATTTCCTCTAACTAATTTTCCTCCTAGAAAGTATCCCCATGGGGCTTTCTTCTGCTCTCTTCGTGTTCTATTTTGTATCTAATAGGTTTTATACTCCTAGTGGTGACCCCAGGAACCTAACCCAATGTAGGGCTACTTACTCTAAAACCTTGAGTATGTCACTTCACAGGGACTTTGGTTTCTTCTTGTCTAAAACAGTGAGTTATACGGCCAGCTCTGTGGTCATTAATATTTCTACTTTTGTGTAGCTCTAGTTTACACTCCTTTTTTTTTTTTTTCCTTTTTGAGACAGGGTCTCACTCTGCATTTCAGGCTGGCCTTGAGCTCATTTTTGTAGCCCAGGCTGGTCTCGAACTCGCACTGATCCTCCTACCTCAGCCTCCCAAGTGCTGGGATTACAGGTGTGCACCACCACACCCAGCTTTTAGAAATTTATTTCTAAGTATTTTATTTTTTAATTTACTTTTTATTTTTGTTTTCTTTTATTTTTTATTGCCAGGTCAGCCTGCCCTGAGGGCAGGGCTGGTGCAGCATGTAGTGCCTAGGATCAAACCACCGTCCCTGGGACCGAGTAAGCTTTCCCAAGCAGGTGCTTTAGACTGCTAAGCCATCCTGCCAGGCCCCTAGTTTACACTCCTTAGGCAGCCGTAAGAACACCTGTGGAATTTCAAGTGACTAGAAGGAACAAAGCCTGAGTCTAGAAATCTCTGCTCAGAAATCTTCAATTTCACTTTTTTACATGAGCAAGAACAGAAATAAATGAATGTGCTGCACATAATGAAATACTGTGCTGCTGTATTTTTAAAAGTGAATCATGGTACTTAGCACATGTTGATTGGGAGACATCCCTAAAATATATTCAAAAGAAGAACAAGGAGGGAATAGTGTCTGGAGCATGCTACTTGAGATATAAGAAAACAGGCGGATGGGTGCACGATTTGGCTGTGACCTCTGTCTCCTCCGTGATGTCCAGCGTTGATTTGGCTGACCTTGCTGGCTAAATAGCATGTCTTTCCTCCACACCACTCCATGTGCAGCCTTCCCAAACTTGCTGCTTAAAGAGTAAAACCTTCTCCAACAGAAGAAGATTGCTCTTTAATCAAGGATGTTCAGGGAAATGCACACCTTGCCTAGGAGACAGCGAAACAAGCACAAGTTGAAGCAATTTGCCTGAGCTTGCAGGAAGGTGATTCCAGGGTTACTACTCAATGGGCATAAACACTCAAGAAGTGGCAAGAAGCAATAAAAATATGTATACACTTAGCCTTGTCTACATAGACCTGAAAAACCACTGGGCAGGTACTGTGAAAGAGTAGTTCCTAAAAATTTAAAGCATGGCTAAGAAAACAAAACAAAACAAACAAACAAACAAAAAACAAACTGTGGTTAACTAGAGGAAATAGGGATAGCAGAAGAGTGAATGGGGCAGGGTGGGAGTAAAATAAATGTGGATAAATACCTTTCAAAATCAGTTATTTTTAGTAATACGAGTATAAAAGGGGAACCAAAATATGTCATATACAGGTACAAATTCCCTAGATGACTATGATCATTATATATATATATATATATATATATATATATATATATATATATAATAAAATTAATAAGAAATATGAATATGTTGCCCTTTCAAAGGAAAATCTAGAAGAAAAGTCTTGGATTGTGATGATGAATATTTTTAACAAAACCTATTCGCCTTGTTGATTTTCAGTTGTTAGTGGAGCTAGAGAAGAACTAACGAATGATTATCAATTTATTGCCATAGCTGTGTACTAGGGTACAGTCTTCTATGGTAAACTGTCATTAGAAAAATGAAAGCTTGGCAGTTAAGATATTCCTGGCATTTTCTTCTTGAGTCAGACACACTGATCCTCCCGGTCATGCCATCTGATTCCACCAGTTTAGAAACCAGAGGCCACTACTCATTGTGCATACTTAGAGCTGAGGTGCATAGTAATCCTGAGGTACACCAGGGCTAACAGGACAAACACCGTACTCGTTCTGAAGGATCTAGAATTCAAATGATATAGAGGGAAATGGCAGCCTAGAAAATTCTCAAGTCTCTTGGAGGGCACCAGTAACAACTGGAGGAGACTCTCATTGCTCTCTTAAGGATGGTTAAAATTGGTACAGCTTATACTGATAGCTAAGAAACAATTCAGATAATGCTTTTGAATAACTTTCCTAGACATTCCATACAATTTATATCTCAGTATAAATCTTTACCCATTGGGTAAACCCCAGGTTCTTCTCAAATTCTTTTAGCTCATAAAATATTGAAACTATGAATGTTTTCGTTCCTACTAAAGTCCCTAACTATTTGAAACTCTGCGTATGATTTTCTCAGCTTGTTCTGGTCCAGGGCCTTCTTTGGAGAGAACCCTGAAAGTGTAAATGACTTGCAGCTGAGGCAGACCCATACTTTCCCTGCATGCTTTGCACTCCTGTCTGGCCAACCCTGGGAAGGCTTCAGAAGAACTCTTCAAAGCGGACCTCATAAAAACAAACACCCCCCCCTCCACCCCATCGCTTGTGTCCTTTGGAAAGCAAACAACAGTACTGCTCTGTTCATCAAACGCAAGGGGAACTTTCTGTTTAAATTGTTTTCTTTTTCTTGTTCCATATTGGCAGCACTTACTAAGGAACAGATGACTTTCAGGTTGGATTGTTCGAAGTGCAAGTGCATAAGGAATCCAAGTGCTTAAAACCCTTTGAAACCCAGATGCACCTTTATGTCTTTATTTAAAAACATAAAAAACAGGAAAACTCTTGTCAATTATAAAAAAATTCTTTGACCACATATTTTGAGTAATAATGTTTACATTGAAAGCTAGTGAGTAAAACAGTAAGACTTTATTTTTCTCTGAAAATTCTTGAAAACTGCTTTGATGTAAGATGGATTTGCTTGAAATTAATTTTTCCTCACTTTCTAGCTGTAGGAACTCAAGCACATGGCCCAATGTCTTATGCTTCAGGGTTTTTTTTTTGTTAATCAATAAAAGGATAGTCCATATCACATAGATTAGTTGTGAGGATTAAATGAGCATGTATTTAGCAGGGTACCTATTTACATGGTAAAATAATAATGTTTCTTTTTTATTTGAGGTACCAGGGATTGAACTCAGGCCCTTGCACTTGCCAGGCGGGCACTTATTCCACTGAGCTATCTCCCTGGCCTGAAATAATATTTAAGCAAGGACTGGGAGATAGCTCAGTAGAATAAGCACTCGCCTGGCAAGTGCAAGGGCCTAAGTTCAATCCTTGGTTCTATAAATAAATAAATAAAATGTTCAAACAAAACCAAAAATTTCTGTTTGTATCTCATCTTCTTTAACGGAAATGCTTATTAATAGAAATTTAATTAATGTTAAAAATGTCATTTTTTTGTAATTTTTTAATGGTCCTATTTCATTCTTTTTTTAAAATTTTTATTTTTTTTTTCTTGTTTCAGGACTTTTGTTTATTTATTTATTTATTTTTATGGCTGGCTCAGCCTGCCCTGAGGGCAGGGCTGGTGCAGCATGTAGTGCCAGGGATTGAACCGAGGTCCCTGCAGCCGCCCAGGTTTTTCTAAGCAGGCGCTTTAGACCACTGAACCATCCTGCCGGGCCCCATATTTCATTCTTAAATAACAAGGTTTTCATTATAATTGAACTGTAGTTGCCTGTCAAGTGCCAGGGCCTGAGTTCAATCCCTGGTTCCACCAAAAACAATTCAATAAAAATAAATAAACAAATAAAATTGAACTGTAGGCTGGCCAGATAGCTCATCAGACTGCTTAGGCAGAGTGCAGCAGCCAGAGTTTGATCCCTGATGTGCTGTACCAGCTCCTGGGGCACACTTAGATGGTGACTGAGAATGGGCGTGGTGGCGCGCACCTATGATCCCGGTGTTTGGGAGGCTGAAAACAGGAGAATCACTACAAGTCTGATCTACATAGTAAGACCCCATAGAGCCTGTCCTAAATACATAAAAAAATAAATAAATAAATAAAATTGAACTCTTGCTTGTTGTAACCCATTTATTTATTTATTTATTTTTTGCCTTTTTGAGACAGGGTCTCACTATGTAGTTCAGGCTGGCTTTGAACTTACTTCTGTAGCCTAGGCTGGTCTCGAACTTGCACTGATCCTCCTGCCTCAACCTCCCAAGTGTTGGGATTACAGGCGTGCGCCACCACACACGGCTCAATTGTAACCCATTTAAAAGAACTCAAGAAACCAGTCTAGAAACCCTATGTAGCAAGAAAGGAAAGAATCCCAATACCTTCCTAACAAATGCTTAGATAATCCCCCCCACATGTGTAAAAGAACCCAAAAGAAGAAAGCAGCCTGCAAACCATGAGAAACAAGTAAAGAATGCCAGTGTCTCCCTGACAAATGTTCAGATGGTACCCAACCCCTAGCTCCATCATGTTTTAAACAAAGAGCTCAAGAGCAGACACTAGCTTGCAAACCACGAGAACCAAGAAAGAGAAAGATGTTTACAGTTACAGCCAGCTGGCCAATGTCCTGATGGTCTTCGTTTGTGTTTTGTTTGGGTCATTTCTGTCATCCTCTGGAAACGAGACAACACTTTTGTTCTATACCGAGTGATATATCTAAGGGGGGCAGAATGGGAAATGGCATTATTCCAACACCAGGAGTATGATCAAGGAGGCAAAATGACCAAGGATTCAGTCAGGCAGAGGCATTCTCAAACAAGCTGGCTGTTAGACTTCCTGCTCTGTGGGGAAGGGACTTCTGTCTCTTATCCATTATCCTATGAATTTCTATAATTTCTTGAACGAATTGTAGGCATGAATCTAGTGTATGCTTGGGACCCTTCACATTGGCCAGGAAACTATGTCAAATGGGGAAGAGGGGAAGAAAGGGGTTGCTCTTGAGGTGGTGTCATGCTGTCATTACCAAGGTCATCTTTAAGCTTCTAAAAGAATGACACCAGTATGAACATATTATTACACCAGTATAAACACCTTGTGTTCCCAGGAAAGCATCATGACCCCCACCCACAACTACTTTAGAATACTTGTCTTTGTGGCATATTTGAAATTCTACTTGGCTTTCTCCAGTTTTCCTAAACCTAGGTAAAAGAGTTAAGGATTCTAACTACTGAAGACCTCATAGACAATGTCTAAAGCAGGACTGTTCAAGAGAAATGTAAGTCATATATGTAATTTGTTTTTGTAACAGGCATATTCTAAAAAATAAAAGTGAAATTAATTTTTACAAGTAGATTTTACTTCATCCATTATGCTCAAAATAATAGCAATTCAAATAAAAGTATCTCAAAAGCTGAAGGGTAGAAAGAGTTAAAGTGTATAATGTATAGGTACAAAATACAATAAATGTAAACATTCTATGTCATAAATGTGAGCTAAGAATAATAAGAAGAATGAAAATTGAGGGGTCAGGGAAATAGCCCAGCAGTGTAAATGTCTGACTGGCAAGCACAAGATCCTTGATACAAAAAAAAAAAAGAGTGGGCTGGGGCGCTATCTCTGTGGCATAAGCATCTACCTGGAAGCACAAGGTCCCGAGCTTGCTGCTTAGTGCAACAGCAACAAGAAAAGGATGGAAGGAAGAAGAAAATGGGGAAAGGAGGGAGGGAGCAAGGTGGGTTGAAAATGAAGATTAAAAGGGAATTAAGCCATTTTATGTGGATGTAACTGCTCCCTACAATGAATGTAAACTTCATGTACTACAATCAGGAACTAGAAAAATATTGAGATATTTTGCATTCTTTTAAAAAACTGTCTCTGAAGTCTAGCATGCAGATTTGATGCTCAAGTTATTACAAACGAACTTAAGAGCCTTCCAGTAACTTAATCAAATTTTCAATTTCAGTTAAGTAAAATTAACAGTTCAGTTCCAACAAGGTATAGCACATTTCAAGTGCTGAATATCCATGCCAGTGGCTACTGTACTGGACAGCACAGGTCGAACAGGTGAAGAAAAAAATGCATGTTGTAATATTCGGAGAATCTTTTTGCTCTGAGCTTTTCCCTCCCACACTACTAGCTACTATTTACCAAGAAGGGATTCTAGAAACTTAATTTTTTTTTAATTTGCGTCTAACGGTAAATATTCTCAATCACTTTTATTTTCCTATGGTGAAATAATTATAATCAAGAGTCCTATAAATATGCAGGTGGAATAGGTTAGTTCATATCACATAATTAAATTGTGAAGACCTTTTCTCAAGAGAAATATGTAGGAAAAATTTTAAAAACATGCAGGAGCCTGTCTACCTGATATGATATTGAAAACTGATATTTAAATGTGGAACAAAAAAAATGATTTTTACTTTTGTAATATACTAAAAATGGTGTGTATATTATGTAATATTTGTCTTTAAAATTAACCATTTTGTTTTGTGTAAATAAAAATGCAACCATTTTATTAGTACATGTTTATGGCATGTGATTACATTAATCATGGGGGGTTGGTATATGTATGCAACCCAACTTGATTTTTTTATCTTCCGCTTCTCTCCATCTCCTTTGCAATTTGAAAAAAAAAAATGACTTTTAAAATGAATAGTCAGCCAGGCATGGTGATGCTGTACCTGTAATCTCAGCACTGGATAGGATGAGGGAAGAGGACTGCCATGAGCTCAAGGTCAGCCTAAGCTACATAGTGAGTCAAAGGCCATCCTGAGCTAAATAATGGTGAGACCCTGTCTAAAAAAAAAAGAATGTTCAATGGCACTTCACACATTCACTGTTGTAAAATCACTCACTTAACCTAGATCCAAAGCAATTTCATCCCCTCAAAATGAAGCCATATTACTTGACAAGCAGTGTCCCCCACTTTATTCCCTATATATTCAGGCTTTGTTTCTCTATGGATTTACCTATTCTGGACCGTCATATAAATGAAACCTTTCAGCTGTATAGTGTCACGTACCTGAAGTCCTGGCTACTTGGGAGACTAAGGAAGAAGGATCACAAGTATGAAGCCAGCTCTGGACTGTCGTTTCTTTGAATTATTTCTTTTTGGCCACTGGGACCTTGGGCTCTCCTGGCTGATTCTTTTTCACCAAAGAATAAAAATTTGAAATTATGAGACAGAAATTTAGGGTGAAACCACGAATCTTTGCTTTTCATATCTTTGGAAGCAATAACTGGTGCTCGAGGAAAACACTAAGGTTGTGTGTGGTCCTGCCTTTTGAAAGTTGTATAAATTGAAGCGTGAGTGAAATAGAGAGTGAATGGGAGGTGAATCATCCTTAAATGAAGACTTAAGTATTGTTTTTTTTTTTAACTTTCTTTTTTAATTTTACTTATTATTTTTATTCTTGTTTCAGAACTTTTGTTTGTTTATTCACTCATTTTTGTGGCCGGCTCAGCCCGCCCCAAGGGCAGGGCTGGCGCAGCATGTGGTGCCGGGGATCGAACCGTGGTCCCTGAAGCTGCCCAAGCTTCCCCAAGCAGGGGATTTAGACCACTGTGTCATCCCGCTGGGCCCTGAAGACTTAAGTATTGTTATCAGTGATACAGGAAGTATTTTAGGAGTTGCCATTTCAGAATAGCATTTCCTATTATTGTTTTCTTCTTTGTTGTTCTATTAACATTATGGGTGGAGATGTGCTGTGGGGGAGGTCATAGGAAAAAAATAAACAGGTGAAAGGGAAACAACTTTCATTTCTAGTAGATTTCCCTTATCATCTAAGGAGGGCAACAGGTTCCATGTTGATCCTGTTCAATTCCAATAAAAAAAATGCTTTTTCAGTACTTCCTAAGTGCATGCTATATAGTAAAAAGCAGAAAATTCTGCCCTTGGGGAATTTATTTTACAGCTTATATTGATCAACCTTTTGAGAAAAAGGTTAAATTATCTGTATTCTGCGATGTTTTTCCGTATATCAAAAGTAAATAATATTGCCGGGCGTGGTGGCGCACGCCTGTAATCCCAGCACTTAGAAGGCTGAGACACGAGGATTGGTGTGAGTTCGAGATCAGCCTGGGCTACAAAAGTGAGCTAAAGGCCAGCCTGAACTGCATAGAGACCTTGTCTCAAAAAGACAAAAAAAAAAAAAAAAAAAAAAAAAAAAAAAAAAAAAAAAAAAAAAAAAAAAAAAAAAAAAAAAAAAAAAAAAAAAAAAAAAAAGTAAATAATAGCCCAAACATACAAACTGATGGCCATGGCTCAAGAGGTAGCAGCATTTTAAGTTTACTTGACAATTTAATTTTACTTTACAATATCGCTTTTAAAACTACATAAAGAAACATAAACCCATCAGGTCAGTTTCTGTAGATTTGAGAGGCAGACATGATTCAAGTTATTTAACTATTCAGAATTCTGTTTTGTATGTAGGGAATCAGATAGTTAGGGAAGAAAAGATCAGAGACTTTTCTTATAAAGAAGGGTCTCTTCCTGCCCAAAGCCTTCAGTACACTCTGTTCTAGTCCATTCTCTAAAGATTGTTTCTATTAGAGCTCATAGTGAACCACCACCTCTTCTTCCTGGTAGTGTTGGTTCCAGAATTTCTATATCGCCTACGGCCCACAGGGTGGGGCAGCTTGTGGGGAAAGGACGCAAACCCTCGACCAGAGCCTGAGGTAAGGGCTTGCTTGGTTCCCGAAGAATGGGGAGAAGGGCAGGGGAGGTAGCTCAGTAGAATAAGCGCTTACCAGGCAATCTCAAGGTCCTGAGTTCAGTTCCCGGTTTCTCCCCACGGCCCCCCAAAAAAGGGGAAAAGGGAGGCCCTCGGCGGCTCTCTGAGGAGTGGGAACAACCCCACCCTGGCGACTAGGGCAGAGCAACTAGCCTCGGGTTAAAGTTGAGTCTGCCTTAGCCAAGAGCGGCTGGATCGGGTAAGTCACTTGTAGGGTCTGTGGCCAGAAGGAGGGGGTGAGAAAGCATTCAGGAAGGAGGAGCACACAACCCCGAGCTACGACCCTGACTCCCCCGCCTCATCGTGCCGCACTGCCCGAGCTTTGCCGCGGAGAGGCCGCTGTCACCCTTTCCTGTGCTGGATGAAACCTAGGCGGAGGCTTCGTCATCCACACCCAAGACCACCCGCAAACGAAGCTCCCGAATCTGCCTCCGACGCTCCGCACGCAGCCATCGCGAGGAGTCACGGAGAAATTAGGCTGTCCTTTTCCGTGCCATAATCGAATTAGCCTCCAATTGCACGTGAAATTGGCTCTCGCCCGCCGTGCGGACAAAGCCCCACCGTCCTGCTCGGCTCGCGGCCGCACGACCCCAGCCCATCGGCGCCAGGGCCGGTCAGGAGACCTGGGCCAGCCCGCCGGCCGGGAAGCGCGGACGCGCGCCAAGCGCTCCAGCCGCGCCTGGCGGTGGGCGCCGCGGCTGCGGGCCGGGGCCGCGCGGGCGCGGGAGCAGAGACGCGAGGGGGCGTGCGGGAGGCCGCGGGTGCGCGCCCGCAGCCGCCGCGCCGCGCCCCGCCCCCCCGCCCGCGCCCCCCCCCCGGCCCGCTTTCTCCTCCCTCCTCCCCCGCCCGGCCCCCGGAATCAGTGCAGCTGTTGCCGTGCGGGCTGCGGATTCCTCCAGTCCCTCCCTCGGCTGCCTCTCCCGCCGGAGCGAGCGCGCAGCCCCGCGCAGCAGCGCCCCCCGGTCCCGTCCTGTGAGCCCCGGCCCCAGCCGCGGACAGCCCCGCGGAGTCACCGCCCGGCCCACCCGCCCGGCCGCCGAGGAGCGGGAGGAGGACGGGACCCCGGCGCCCCCACCCCACCCCCGGAGGTAGGTGGAGGCCCGCGGCCGAGCTGCCCCGGGGAGGAGGCTCTGCGGCGGCGGCGCCGGGCGGGCGGGGAGCAGGGGCGCGGGCCCGGGCCGGAGGACGCTGCTGGCCGCCGCTGCGAGCGCCCGCGGAGCCGTGGGGGCGGGGAGGCCGCATCGCCGGGCGGGGCGGCGCGGGGCCGAGGGTCGGGAGCAGCTGCGGGCGGCAGCGGGCCCGCCCCGGTCGGAGGTGGGCGGCAGTGGCGGCCGGAGGGGGCTTTCAGGTGCCCTCGGCGGGGGAGGTGGGGCCGGGCGCGGCGGTGACAGGGCCGGGCGGTGCGCGTAACGGTGCCGGGATGCGGCCAGGCGTGGTCCGGGCGGCGCGGCGCTGCGGCTGAACCTGGGGTGGCCGCCCGCGTCCCCGCTCCGCGCCCTCCGGCGCTCGCTGCCTGCTCCCCGTCGCCCCCGTGCTGGGGCGGGGCTGGCCGCGCGCCCCCAGCTCCCGCCGCCCGCTCCTCAACAGGTCCGTACGGTTGCGGAGGACCGGGGCCCCGCTGTGGGAGGCGGACAGAAGCCGCCCCCGTGGCCCTATCTTGGGGACCTTTTTGTGGTGGCAGAGGCGCCCAGTGCTGCCGTCAGGCGGGGTGGGGGTAGGCGTTCGTCCGCGAACGTGGACCTTTCTTTTTCCAGCCAAAACCCGGAGAAGATAGGGAGGCGAGGGCTGAGGGACGCTTCGGCCTAGGAGGAAACGGGCTCGCTGTGGTTCGGGGCGGGAGTGCGCCTGGCAAGATGGATGGCCCGCGCTGCCCTCGCCGTGATGCAGCACAATGCAGCAGTCTGCAGCCTCCCGTGCTCCCCGCGGGGCTTGGCACGGCCACTCGGCGCCCGCTGCCCCGCCCGGCCCCACCCAGGCCCGCGCTGCCCTTGCTGCGCCCCAGCGCCTTCTCCCTGGTCACGCTGCTGCAGCTGGCTGTGGCGTCGCGAGGACCGGTGCCTCCGGTGTGAGGGGAGCGACATCCCGGTCAGGGTGACCCTCTGCCAGCCTGCCGGCGGTGCGTGCTTAGAGGGGCGCCCTGCGGCACCCGGACAGGCCGGGGAGCCGGCTGCAGAGGCGACCACGGCTGAGCGCTGAGGGGGCCTCGGGAGGGGCTGCGTGTGAAGGCAGTGGTGCGTGAAGGATGGGAGTTGCAGCTTTTTTGTGGGTCACCCGTAAGCTAACCACAGTGCAGTTGTGCATCGATTTCATTTGTAGAAAGTTGATGTTTATTCATTAAACCTTGTTAGTTGTGACATTACCATACCTCGCTTACCTTTGCTCAATATTAAGAAAGTATTATAGGAAATTATTATTTAAAATTAAATGATGGGGGCTGGGGAGATAGCTCCGAGGCACAAGTGCCTGCTGGGCAAGTGCAAGGTCGTGAGTTCGAACCCCGGTCCCAAAAAAAAAAAAAAAAAATAAAAAATAAAAATAAAAATAAAATTAAATGATGAATACCTTTTAGTTCTTAGGTCTTTGAGAAGATTTATAAACATTTTAGCATTCATTAGGTTGTTTTCAAAGGAATTTATGCTTTCGATGGGGGAGGCAGTCCCATTTTTGCTTTTTCTGAGTCATACGCAATTACATATTTGGATTGTTTATTAAGGATTGTTAGTTAAATGAATATCACAATTGGTGAAAAGTTGGTATTCAAACTGCTATTGATTCAGTTCCGCAACTCTACAGGCCTGACTAGAATTAAGATATAGACTGCATTTATGTATGTTTATATTTATTTCTACGTGTAATTTTTGATATTTTTGTACTGGTGTAGCAGAGGAGAGGTTTGCAAAAACAGTCTAGCAAGGCCTTTCGCTGTTATTTGAAGTGGTTCCTGGTTTAAACTGTTTTATCTGTTTTAAGTCTCTTGTAGTACATACAAAATTTTCTTTCCAAATGCCATTTTTATTTCACTTAGTGTGGGATGGCAAATGGGTTGTATTTCAGAATTCGTTTCAAGTCTTCTAAAATGTGTAGATAAAAAAGGCAATTTCAGTGTTGACTGGAAGAGAAGGTCAGTCTTGCAAAGCCAAGGGCGTGCCTGCTCTTGTTATTTTTAAAGTCTCTTAATGAATTCCAGTTAGTGCAAAATAGGACTGTATATAAACTGTGTGGTAAATGTGCATATTTTGATTTCTTGATTAGAGGGCTGTTAAAATATGGAACTTGTGGGGACTTAGGCTTTATTGTTCAGGTTGTATACATTGCATAAAGATTTTGTGGGTCAAATTTGCATAGATTATCCAAATATTTTGGATTTACTCTGTTGTAAGAAATAACCTGATTGATGTCACAGGTTCGGTTGCTCTGATTTAATGAGCAGCAGAACTTTGTTGGATTAAGCTCTTTGTAACTCTGTCATCTCTGTAGTGACCAAAATCTCCATCTGAGACAATACTGAGAAGTATTGCCATGGCAAGGAGGCCTTCTGTGACTAGGCTCTCTGGGTGAGACTAGTAACAGCTGTTTGTGATGTTGTAGGAACAGGTGAGACTTCACGCTACACTTGTGCTACGTCCTGAGCAGAGGTCTGGTTAATGGCAAAGCCTCCTAGAAGAAGTGGATTGCTTTGTCTTGTTGGCTGATTTCCCCTGTGAAAAATATTATTTTGAGGTGGAATATCATTTTACTACTAATCCAGATAGATGGGATGAGTAGAAATCATCAAATGTGGTTTTTATTGAAACAATTTTAAACTTTTCTTTTCAAAATATTTTTTCTTATTTTTTAAGATGGAACCTCATAGTGTTGACCGGGATGGTCTTGAACTGCTGGGCTGAAGTGTTCCTTATGCCTCATCTTTCTAAGCAGCTGGGATACACGGGTGTGCCACTATGCTGGGTTAAGACTGTATTTTTTGTTTGTTTTTTTGGTGGTACCAGGGATCAAACTCAGGATTTTGCACTTGCCAGGCAAACACTTATTCCATTGAGGTATCTCCTGGGCCCAAGAAGATATTTTTAGAGACAATCTTAAAGTCTAAATGTTATTGTTATTTGCTTATTTTACTTAGAGTGATGTGATGCTTCTTTATTGATATTGGGCCCTGACCAGTATCTTTGTTCTCACTGGGCTCTATTTAATGTTCTGTATACTGTGGGCAGTTTGGTTTTTTCTGCTGGACTATCAGGAATGCAATCCATCTATTCATAAGGAAAGTGCTAACATTGTTTCTAGAAAAGTTGTGTCTATAGTTTTCAGTCTTTAAACTTTCAGGAAACACCTTTTCTTTGCAAAGGCCCAGTTGACTGCTCTGATTTTTGTGGTGGCAGTTGTGCTATATTCCATTTATTTAGTTTAGGAGTGATGCCATCAATCTTTTTTCTACCTTGGTGAGTAAAACAGTTATTCCCATTATGTACACCTGTATTAGTAGTGTTAAACATCTCTGGAGAAGACGTCTTCATAATTCCCCTGACCCCTGACTATTTCAGTGAGGTTCATAGAGTGCCAGTGTTAGAGGAATTTGGGATCTTGTTGCAAGCACTGACTGTTAGACCACTCTAGGTGGCCTGTGCTTTTTAATAAGACCACCAAGTAATTGGTATGAACATTACATTAAGAAAACTGGTTCTGCTTTTTCAGCTAAACGGCCTCAATATCAAATTTTCTTCTTACATCTTCTTTTGCTGAAATGTCAGCACGTTTTCTTCTTGAATCATGAAATAGGAAGAAACAAATATTTACTGTAAATTTTTTGTTTAATACAGAAGTTTTCATCAGGTTTTTCTTTAACCCAAAATTGGAGGAGTTCTATTTACTATAGCTTATTTATATTAATCAGTGTTTTAGATTCTTTTATAAAATGTCTCTAAAAATCTGCACCTTCTCCCCCCACTGAGAAGATGCTGGCTTTGAAGCAGCGGAGCTGAAGCCCAGGAGGATCAAGTCAGAGCTCACGGTCCTGCTGCTCACCCGTCTCCTCTGCTGTCTTATCCTGCCTTGACGGTCCATTCTTAGAGCTGTTATTATTATTATTATTATTATTATTATTATTATTATTATTATTATTATTGGTAACAAAATAATGTTCCTAAAGTGTATGTTTAAGGATGATGTGCCAGTGGAGAGATGGGGACAGCCACTGCCTCACCTAAGGAGAATTCTGAGAGTCCTCCATCCTCCAATCTCAGGCTGCTTCCACCGTGAATCTTGTGCTTAGGATTCTCTTCTCTGTGACTTAGCTGTATTTTTCTTTAGCTTTCTTTGGTTTTGTACTTTACATAAGCAGATTTATAATTTTTCTGACTTGCAATTTAACTTAATATTCTAGTTCCAAAATTCATCCATGTTATTGCTTAATTCATTAATCTTTATATTCTACCAGAACTTACATATTGTTTGTGTTGTACGTGGATTGATTCCAGTCTCCTAATGTGATAAAAGAGCTGCGGTGAACAGTTATGGTACAGGCCTCTTTGTACACATGTAGAGACAAACATGCATTCTCTTTTTGTGAGAAATGAAATTTACTGTATCAGGGAGGGCCAGATAGCTCAGTGGATTAAAGCATCTGCTTAGGGAGACACAGGGACCAGGCTTCAATCCCTGTCCTGCTGTGCTGGCCCCACCCCTCGGGTGCCCTGACAGAGTGATTGAGACTGGATGTGGTGGTACACACCTATAATGTCAGCACTTGGGAGGATGTAAACAGAAGGATCACTAAGAGTCAGATTCGTGTAGTGAGACCCTGTAAACCCTGTAGTAAATACATTAAAAAAAAGAAAAGAAAAGAAAAAAAGAGAATTGCTGGATCATAGGATATTTGCAACATCAGCATTAGTAATGTGAAATTGTCTAATTTGGCAATGGCTTATTCTAGGGTCTATTTTTTTAAAGGCTGTTAATTAACCAGTAGAATCTCTGTATTAACAGAGACTGGAATGACCACTTGCTGGAAATTAAAACCTTTCATCAATTTAGGCGTCAGTACTTGATAATGATATTACTTACTTCGTTATAAGTAGTTCTTTTTACCAATAAGAATTTTAGTATTAATGTTCTCCATTTGCAGCTACTCTGATGTGATTTTGTAATGTTAGTTTTGATTGGCTATTGAATACATTCTGTTGCCGAAATTTGAAGTTATAATGTTGTGGCAGCTGGCTTAAAGTTGAAAATGAGTTAATTCCTGAATCCAAGGGACTGTGTATTCTAGTATACAGAATATATAAAAAATAAAACACCTTTTATTGCTTAGATATGTGGACTCAGCAAAACGTTAAACCTCTGGTCTCAGATTTAATTTTATAGAATGAAAAATCTAGTTGAAATCTTAGCAGAGGTTAAAGCATGGCACATAGTACAGCTGCATTCTGTTTCTGGGAGACATTAAAATCACTCATGGTGCTGTCTTTCCCCTGAGCTGAGATAGCACCTTATAACATTCTTAAAGCAGTGCTCTAGGAAATAATTACTCATTGACTGAGCTCGGCACTTAGTCCACTTCTAAATTCTGTGATTAAAAAAAAAAAAAAAAAATTGAAGCTGGGGGTGATGGCATGCTCCTGTAATCTCTACTAGGAGATTACTAGGAAGGCTGAAATAGGAAGATTGCAAGTTTGAGCCCAGCCTGAGCAAGACCCTGCCTCAAAATAAAATGGAGAGGGGCTCAGCTGTGCAGTTAAACACTCCTTCAGTTCAGTCTCTAGCACTCCCCTTCCAAAAAACAAAGCAAAAAACAAAACTCTGGAAAACTCAGTACCTTGACTGTGTGTGAAGTACAGTGGGACAGCAAGAGAAGGGAAGCTAGGGTACAGAAGAGAGATGATTTCAGAGCCCAGAAGGTGAGGGAGCCAGGAAGAGTCGAGGCCAAGTGAATTCAAGGAAGAGAGAAGGGGGAAAGATGTCGAGGTCCAAGCCTGTGTTGGCTGTCCACAGGGTGAATACATGGGAGATGGGCCACTTAGCTAAAGTGGCGAAGGTTTCAGATTCAGGTGATAGCAGAGAACAGGGTTGGTAATGATGGCAGCAGTAGGCAAGCCAATTGTATGAGTGTTTGGGGAAGAACATCAGTTTCACTTTAAACATACCAGATTTGCAGCTGCAGCAGAGCCCCCCAGAGGCTGAAGACAGGCAGTAGCTATGCCAGGCAATGGGATCTTTGAGTTGAGGGGCCCCTAGCTTTAGGCTTTTAGTTATACAGCCTGGTCATCTTGCTCATATGCTAAGTGAGCAAATTACTTAGACTTATTTGTGCCTCAGCCTCCTCATGTGTAAAGTAGTGGTGATGCCAGTACCTACCAAACAGGATTATTAAAGCTGAATGAGAAGATCCAGAACCCATCATAATAAATTTCAATGATTATAAAAAATGAAATTCTTGCCTAGTTTATCTTAATTTTATACTTTCTTTTAAATATTTGTTCATAAAAGATAAGTTCCAGCAAATAAATGCTGTTTAAGTAAAAAATATCATCAAAATAATAGAAAAGCAAACCTGATTGATAACATAGTTTTTAAAAGAACAAGAGAACATTGAAACTGTAATATCTGGGGAAAGAGTAAGAACAAAGTATATAAAAGAAGTCAAAGGTGGTTGTACTGATATTTTCAAACTTACAGGTGTATGAAGCACACAGACCTAAGTTGGTTGATAGATGATGTTCCTTGGGCTGCTGATAAAGGAGCCCTGCATCAGCTGTCGGGCCGGAGCGTTTGGCTTAATACAGACTTTAGTGGGAAGAATGTGTACCACAGAAGCCTTACATGTTTATGCATTTTGAGGTGCGTTGTGTGGTACACACCTGTAATCCCAGCACTCAGAAGCCTGAGCCAGGAAGATTGCTGCAAGTTCTAGGCCACCCTAGGCCTCGCAAGCTCAGGGAGAGTCTGAACTATGTAGTGAGGCCATCTCCAAAATGAAACAAGAGTGTTTGTACATTTGGATGAAAGTTTTGCATGTAGCTCTTAAATCTAAAATAATTCTTAGAAGGGATAGAGGTTTTTAAACAAGTTTCTTAAAAAAAATTAATCATGAACTAGCAAAAATGTTTTCTAGTCATTTATAATTAAATTATAGCACAGCCCTATGGTGGAATTCACTGTGTTGTTCTTAAAGTAATGTTTATGGAAATACTTTGGAAATTGGAAAATACTAACCATGTGATACTCATTAGAAATTTCTGTGTGAAGCTGTATGCTATGGTATGGCTCCAGTTATTTAGGAGAATGGCTGGAAGGAAATACATAAAATGCTAATGATTTTCCTTGGATGATGGCTTAATCGGTGATTTCCTTCTGTGAAAGGAAATTTCTATGAGTTAATATTTGTTATTTTGAGTTTTAATATTTCGCACGTAGAAAAGGGTATATAGTAAGCAACATAGTAACAGTCATGGGAACTTTGAGTCAGGGTCTTGCAGTGTTGCCATGCCAGCTTCCAGCTGTTGATCCTCCAGCTTCAGCTTCCCAAGTGGCTGGGATTACAGCTGTGTGCCGCTGTCCCGCATCCCACTGGTTTTCGCTAAAAGTCTCCCCGCTTTTCCTCTGTCCCTCCCTCACTTCCTATTTTTGTTTGTTTAGGGAAGAGTTTTTTATGTTGCCTAGGCTGGCTCAAAGTTGTGGGCTCAAGCTATCTTATTGCAGCTTGCTCAACAGCTAGGACTGTAGGCTTGTACCACTATCCCTGACAGAACTTTGTTATAATCAAAAAAGCAATCGGCATTGCAATTCTTGAAAAAAAAAAGCAGGTCTGATTAATTGCATATCATTATTAAGGAATGGCTTAAAATTCCAAAGGATTGTCATTCTGTCTTCTGCACCACCTTAAAAAAGGAGCAGTGGCAAAATGACTTAACGTCAGCATCTTCAGGGTAGCTGTCTGAGTTAGAATAGATTAGACCTGAACTGGAATGCTAGTTTGTTTCTGTACCCTGACCTGGGTCAGCTTGACACTCAGGGAAGACTGGGGTTTGTTAGTATTTTTGGTACACACACTTGAGTAAGTCAGCCCTAGAATTCTTTTTTTTTTTTTTTTTTGCCTTTTTGAGACAGGGTCTTGCTGTACAGTTCAGGCTACCTTGAGCTCAGTTTTGTAGCCCAGGCTGATCTCGAACTCTCACCGATCCTCCTGCCTCAGCCTCCCGAGTGCAGGATTACAGGCATGTGCCACCACGCCTGGCTGAGCCCTAGAATTCTCTTGATGTGTGTTATAATTTATGTCTAGTTGTCCCCCCACAAGCCTCATGCAATCATGGGTCGGGAACTTCTAGAGTTTGAGACTTGACTCATGATCTACTGGGATTATGTGTTTTAGTACTGATGGGATTATGGGTCTGAGTACTGCTGGAATTATGGGTGTGACCTAAATCAGACAGGCTGAGGCAGAGAACCTCAATGTAACGTAACACAAAGAGAGACAGAGAGACTGACGCTCTGTTGGTCTCTCCTGCCCTGGTTGGTCGGTTGCTTCTGGGGCCGTTCGTTGCTGTCTTGCCGCCATGAACTGGATGCCCTCTGCCATGTGCCAGTCTGTCTTGGAACTGGCTGAATATGGACTGAACCCTCCTGTAACTGTGAGCTAAATAAACCTTTGCTTCCTTCCTTTGGGGTGTCGGGTGTTTGTCCCAGCAACGAGAGAAGAGTAACTGAGACAACGTGCATGATTTCACTTGTGGAAGCCCAGACATGGCTGCTGGAGCTAATTTTGTAGCCATTAGGCCATTATGTCTCACTGGAATTGGTCAGAAATGTAGATAAAATTCCAAATAACTGTTTTCAAATAAAAATTACAGTACTGTGACCAGGCATGCTGGCCCACCCCTTAGTCTCAGCATTGGGAAGGCTCAAGCAGGAGGAACACGATTACAACTTTGAGGCCAGCCTGGGCCACATAGTAAGTTCAAGGTCATGTGAACCACATCGCAAGACTCTTGTCTTGAAAGATCCCCCAAAATACCAAAAGAAAATAAATAATAAAAGTTAGTCTAAATTTAGACTGATTTTCAGTGAATGGTTTCTCAGCATTTGGGAATGGGCTGAAATGGGAGAAATTAATTTTAACCCTTTTTTTTTTCAATTTTTTTATTGTTTAAATTTAAAAATGGTTATATTACATATTTTCATCATCAGATCAGTTTAGATTAATACATATAGATATATAAGATTGATCAAAAAATTAAACATTAACCTTTCTAAATCCACATTACTTTTTTTTTTTCTTTTCCCCCTTTTCTTTGAAAGTTGACATATTGCATATTGTCCTCACAATCATTCTACAGAGTACAATGTGTGGGCATG